>JADLZK010001400.1:0-46770 GCA_015847255.1 Hyparrhenia diplandra
ACCAATAGTGCATAATGGTAAAGATGTAAACCATGAAAAGCAAATTGCCGAGTAAGTGATAAAGGAAAATTACGACATTTCATATGATCATGAGCACATCCTTCACCTAATCTGGGCTAGATACATGCTAACATGTTCCATAGTAGATTTATTATCATTACCACTAAATTTTTGGAAATCAGGTACCTTCCACCCCGGTGAGTTTCTCATGTAGTCATAATGTGGAGGGTACGGTTTGTTGTAGGTGCCTCTTGAGGTTTTGATTTGGACACCTAAGCTTTCCTGCAAAGACTTATTTAAATCTTCCTTTAGCCGATTGAATGCATCGGTCATATCATGCAGGAGGAGGACTAGGAGTTTAAGTTTCATCATCTAAAACAGGAATCTTACTAGGTGATTTCGGTGGGTTGGGTAGCACGGCGTTGCCCCCCGAATTCCTAGTATTTGTTTGCCTATTAACCATCTGTCGGTTAAGATCCATTGTTCCAGCAAAAGAGACCATTTGTTTATAATTAGCTGCTGTCTCTTTACTAGTAGAACCGGTTTTATCGGCTTCCGGAGGAGCCGATTGGGCCGATGCCTCCATCGCCTCTTGAAGTTTAGCCTTCAGTTCATCAGGAAGCTCATCCATGGAAGTAGGATGCATGATGTTTCCCTCGTGCACCTCGCTCTTCTTGCTCGCGTTATTGTTGCAGGCATGGTGTTGGAGTCTTCAAAACGTAATTTACGTCTCGATTTCCCCAGCGGAGTCGCCAAAAAGTACGTTGACGCGAAACTAGGGCTTCACGCCAAACACACCGGGAGGGCCTTGGACGCCCACGAGGTTGCACACAACCTAAAAACAGCGAGAACCGCAGCGTGATCGATCATGAACGATCAAGAGATCGTTAGGGCCGATGTAGAGCTCGGTTTTGGCTGGAAGAACATCCGAACGCACCTCTGGGAAGACCCGTCGGGAGGATGCACATGAGGGTTGCCCTAGGATCAGCAAGGCCACCTAGAACGCCGGCGAAATTCATGAAGAACATCGTCGAACAGCAGGGTAGAGGGGTTGAGAGGAGAAAATTAGGGTTTGGTAGTTGATCTTTGTCGATTGGATGTAGATGGGATCAAATCGGCCATGAACCTCTCATTATATAGAGGAGGGGTGGTCTTATCCCCTTAGGAAACGGTCATGGGACATTCCCAATCTCCAAAAACCTTCCAAAACACGATCTGGAAAGAGATCGGTTCGAACCGTTCGGACGTTCGCGACGTAACACGCGACCGGGCGCCCGAAGTCGGGTGCGCAAGACGCGCCAGCGCCGCTGCCGGGCGCGCCCGAGCGGCTGTTCGCGTCGCGGGGAGCACCGGGACGCCGCGCGCCCGAACTTGGAGCCTCGGCGTGCGGCGTGCGCCCGACGCTCTCTCGCAGAGCACCGCGGCTCGGGCCGGGCGGCCGTCGCGCAGCGTCTTCAGCGCGGACATGCCTCGCCCAGCGTTCGGCTCATCGTCGGTCTTCCCCCCGTCCGCGACGTCGGGCGCGACAAAGGGAGCTCGCGCCGGACGCGGCTTCGGCGTAGTCCCCGGCGTGCGGCGTGGTAGAACCAAGGAACAGCCTCCTTCGCCGGATTTTCTAAGCTTCGTGCTTCTTCGTTCCTTCTTGGCCGCGTTCCAGGGTCATTTTGACACGTCCAAATTATCGAAATAGTGCATGGACATTTCCGGGTGTCAACACCGGCCAACAACGACGTCGACCTCGTTCACGGCACTCTTTAGTATCTCTGGGCTGTTCACCATCTCGTCTGGAGCCCACTCCACTGCATTTGATGGGTTGTCCGTAGACGCCATCGTGATGTCCATTACCTGGGATTTCACTTCCTCAATGCTGAGCAGAGGCTTGGCTTCACCATCCTTGAGCATGATGAGCACGTCTAGGAGATCTTCCGGCTCCTGCCTCTCACTACCACCGCCGCTGTTCCAATGCAGCCTCCACCGTTCATCGACGACCATGTCGTGCAGCCTGGTGACCCTCTCGTTGGCATCTTTTACCATCTTCTCATGGCCATCCAGGTCAAGGCCCAGAAGCCATGGGAGATAGTCAGAGACACAGAAGGAGTAGACAAGCCCCAGGGAGGCGAATACGGCGTCCACATGCTGCACCTCCAGAGGGCCAGGGCCACTGTCAGGCTGTGGCGTGCCAAAGTAGCGCGTGCCGAAGATGAGGCGCCGGACCACATTTCCGTGGCAGTGGCAGGCAACATGCCTAACGTCAACGATGCCGCTGCCATCGCTGGACACCGCTTTCGAGTACGCAAGGTTGTAAACATAGTGGGTGAGATTGTCTGCCTCGTCGGCACGCTTGTCGTGGAGCCACTTATGACGGGAGGAGCAGATGATCTCGGAGGTGAGCACGTGGCGCATCTTATTCCACTGATCTCCGTAGGGGGGACATCACGGCGTCCATGTAACCCCTGCTGAAGGTCTTGGAGGCCATGGTAAGAGGGCGAGAAGCGAAGTTGGCATCCTGGTTCTTAAGCACCTCGAGCGCGATCTTTGGGCAGGTGATGGGGATGACGTGGACACCGCCCAGCTTGATGCAGGCGATGACGGTTCCCCTGTCCTTCATGATCTGCTGGACCCAACGGAACGCCGGTTCGTCGCCGAGCATCATCTCTGGCAGGTTGCCGACGATGGGCCACGGCATGGGCCCTGGAGGGAGCGGAGGGGTGCTCGTGCTCTTCCTCCACCACAACCTAAGGGTTTCGACGAAGTAGACGTAGTACAGGAGGAGCATCACCAGAACTGGTAACACTACTAGCGCATGGTGGATCATGGAGGAGGATGGCCAGAAGCAGTCAGCTGTTGCCACTGCCAACGCCTCTAATAAATCTAGTGCCATGTTATTGATCTATATGAACTCGATCTTTAGGCAACAGTTGGTTCAGCTGCTTGTGTGTTGCTTCACGAATTGGCTAGTAGCCCGAGGTGGTTGGTCGATCGACAAACGCTCATCGGCATGCTTATATACTCGTGCTCAAGATGTGAACGTAACTGAGCTAACGACTGACCACTTGGCATTTTTCGAAAATTAGGGCATCATCATGTATTTAGTCACAATGGAGCATAATAATGCACAGGCTATAGGTTACAACCACTTGAGGTTAGAGATACGGTGCTGGAACTCTTTAGCATGTGATGGAGGAGAACAACATGTGTGCAAGAAGAATCTTATGGTCCATATCTACTTTTAGCTAAGCAGACATATTATATATCATATCAGAGCAATAGAAGAGCAGCAAGCAATTGGGTTCGGTAGAGTTCTTAGGAGTAGTTGGAGTTTAGAAACAGAGGAATCTTAGTTACAATGTTTGGTTCAAAATGATTGATAACCTCTCCCTCTCCGGAAACATGTCTTCCTATGTTCATTCGACAACTGTTATCACTTTACATCTTTTTACATGCTTACCGAATGCATTCATAAACCTGTCGACAAATAGCTCTCATAGCTTTATGTCATTATAAGTGGCTTCAAAGCCGTACATGCGGAACTGTCTTGGTCACACCAGGCATGTTCCAGATCTCACGTTTATCTCCTTGTCAATTTACAGGTCAAATTGACTGGCACGCACCGGCTCAAGACGCTCGGGCAGTCGAGTAAAGCTAGCTAATCCGGCTTGTCAGTGTGTGAGGCACAAGAGGCACTTTTTGTGTCAACACACTTTTTGGCACGCCCGGTGGGACCAATCAAGATCAAGTCAAGATGCCTGACAACCTCGACAAGAATGCAGTCATCACACTCCGGCTGGATGACTTGCCAATAGACATGGAGACTGCAGTTAGAGATCTGTGCGAAATCTTCGCACAAAAGTGCATGTCATGCTTCTCCAAGAACAAGAGCGGTGCTATTTTCTAGAAGATAGACCTTCCAAAGATTGTGATGCCTGGTGACAAGGAGCCAGCTGCAGAAGAAGAAAAGGATGGAGAAGATAAAGATGGACCTGTGAGAAGAGATCAATCAGATGGAAGAGATTGTCCAGAGCGCCGTAGGAAGAGCAATGACTAATCACAACACGGCGTTCCTCAATACCTTTCGCCATGTCATGAGGAGCTGTTTTGGACCTGAGTTTGATAAACACTTTGAAGAGCGGTTCGGTGAGATCTCTGGGCCAACATACTTTCACACACCGAAGCCGCAACCAAAGAAAGGAGCTGTAGGTGAAGAAGCTGGAGGACAGAATAAGACACCAGAAAAATCAAAGGAGTCCAGAGCCAAGACACCTGCTACATATGGAGAGTTGGCGTTCGGTACACCTGGAAATCCTCCAGCATACAATACTTACTCTATTGCTCCAATGACTAGTGGGTTGCAAAGAAATCCCTTTGGTCCTGGTTATGCAGAGTTTTCTGATTACTCCACCATCAATGCTCTGCCGAATCCTGGGTATAGACCGACTGGACAGTCGGCACAATCTTATGGACCCCAGAATTCAAATGTGGATATGCTCCTAGCGAGGATGGCCGATATGATGCAAAGCCAGTTTGGGTTGAAGCCCAAGAATCGGCCCTATATGTATCAGTCACCATATCCAGATTGGTACAACCGAGTGGCGCTTCCTTCAAGACTGAAACCTCCAACTGACCTGACCAAGTTCTCTGGGCAAGATGACACCACCACTACCGAACACATTAGTCGGTACTTGATCCAGCTAGGAGAGCTTGCCAATGATGAAGCATGGAGGATCCGCTACTTCCCAACATCCCTCACAGGGCCGGCTTTCGTCTGGTTTACCACGTTGCCGGCCAATTCTATTGGAACCTGGGCTGAATTGGAGAACAAGTTCCAATCGTATTTCTTCAGTGGTTCCAATGAGAAAGAGCTCATTGACTTGATGGGGTTGACACAGAAATACAATGAGACACCTCAAGAGTTCTTGCGCAGGTTCAGAGAGACTAAAAACTCCTGCTATTCTCTGAATTTGCCAGACCATCAGTTGCCGGCCGTAGCTATATGCGGTATGCATCCAGCCATCAGAGAGAAGCTAGTGGGCATGGAGTTTGAAGACCTTGGACAGCTCTCAAGGCGTTTGGCAGTCATGGCCAATCAGTTTCAGAGCATCAAGAAGGATACCCGCTACCAGAAAGGGGGCAATGTGGCCTATGAAGCATATCAGCACTTTCTGGAGGGGGCAGAATATGAAGACAACGGCCAGGAAGACATAGCAGCTGCCGAATTTGTCTGGGGCAAAGAGCCTGTCCAGGTTAATCAGCGCTGGATGAAGACACTCAAGGGGGCATATGACTTCGATGTCTCCAAATCTGACAAGCTCTTTGAGTTCTTGGTCAAGGAAGGGCACATTAAACTGCCGGAGAATCATTCTATGCGACGTCCTGACTGGGTCAAGACTGGAAAATATTGTGGCCTCCATGACATGAGCTCCCACAATATCAATGACTGCTGAATATTCAGGCAGCAAATCCAAAGGGCTATACAGCAGGGTCTCTTGAAGTTTACTAACAATATGAAAGTGGATAAGGAGCCCTTCCCAGCAGGCATGGTTGCCTATGACACAAACATGGTGTCTGCGAGTGATCCCAAAGGCAAAGGCCCAATGAAAGTGCTGACTTCTGATAGGGCAAAGCAAAGTGGCTCCGTTGACCCTAGTCGGCAAGTGACTGGAGTGGAGCTCCAAGAGCGCAGTGTTCGGATCCTGAATAGCCGAACAGAGAGAGGAGAGACCTCCAAACCCAGGGTGACTTCTCGTATACTGCTGAATAAGTGGCAAAGACAGCAAGAAAAGCAATATCGTAGAGATCAGAAGCTTGCAGAGGAGCAGCAGAGGTACGAAGAGGAGATGTATCACCTGGAGCAGGAGGAGTACATGAGGGAATGAGAAGAATCTCATTGGGACTGTCCTTTCTTCAGACATTGCTGGAATGAAGGCTTGAAGCTGCCTGCTAGAAACAACTGCCCTGAATGCAGTGAGCAGTATCATGGATATAGGCAAGCACGAGTCAACCGCCGTCCCATCCAGGAAAGACTGGGGGCACGCTTCCCAGAGGATGATCGGCGCTTAAAAATAGAAACAAATAGGTCCCACACCAGCAAGAGGGTTGCCGACCAAGCATGGGCTGACGTTGAAGATTTTGAAGACCAGGATGATCTAGGCTTCCCTCAAGAATACGTATGGCAGAAGGGACAATGGTGTCCTCCAGGTTTGAGGAAGAGCCAGAAGAGAAGGGTTCAACGCCTCAGGAACAGGGAGCTCAAAGAAGCAGCAGCCGAACGTAAGAAAGTATGGCGCCCAAAAAAGAAAATTCAGGAAAATGACCATTCGGCAGAGGAATGTTCGGCAAGCGGTCGTTCGGCAGATGTTGGCATGGTTTTCTACATCCCGATAGAGTTTGCAGCTCCTGCAGATCAAGCCACTGTGGATCAGGACGAAGATGCTTATTCAGATGAAGAGGCTTACTCTGACTTTGATAGCAAAGAGATGATAGATCTCCTAGGACAGTTGGCTCTATCAAGACAAGCTGTATTCGACAGGCCCAGGAAGCACAATCATCTGAGGTCTCTCTACCTGAAGGGATTCGTCAATAGAAAGCCTCTAACTCATATGTTCGTTGATGGAGGAGCTGCCATCAGTATTATGCCCTACACAACTTTTAGGAAGCTGGGAATGACCAAGGAGGACTTGCTGAAGACAGACATTGTGCTTAGAGACTTTGCTGGCAATTCTTCAGACACCCATGGAGCCGTTCATGTTGAGTTGATGATCGGTTCGAAGACTTTGATCACTACCTTCTTTGTGGTCGATAGTAAGGGATCCTACAGCTTGCTTCTTGGAAGGGATTGGATCCATGCTAATTGCTGTGTCCCGTCTACTATGCATCAAGTTCTTATCCAGTGGAACGGCGACGAGGTTGAAGTAATCCAAGCCGATGACTCAGTGAGTGTCCCTGCTACCGAACCATCGTTCTGGGAATATGATGGCGTCGAGTGTTTCTCAGGAAGGGAATGGAATGAAGGTCCTGTCAGTACTCAATACAAGGATCAACAGCCGATCGAAATAGTCGGCTCTCACAGTAATTTTTAGGTTTTAGAAGGGAACTTATGTCGGCCAAAATTAATGTAAGTACAAAGCTGGCCGACATGCAAGATTCAATAGTTTGTAAGACTTTTTCATTAGGAACAGCCGATGAATAAATCATCGCCTTTAGCAGAAAAATACTCCACAACGGTTGGAGAATAGCCGGCATAAATGTGTTATGCCGCCTTTAGTGCAAAAACATCAAAACACCAATATAGAGCAAAAGAAGGTTTTATTCAAAGTCTTTTACAAAAGCATTGCCGAATGCATTACAAAGGATTTCTACTTAGTTCTAAATCCAAAATGCCATTCGGCAAAGCTCCATGTGCAGCTTTTCACTTCTTCTTCATGACTTCCTTGATCTGGTCAACAATTGCCTGCACGCGCGGTACAGGTGGATTCACCGGCATGTCAAGTGCCCGCACCAGACCCGCTACGGCTTCACGGAGACGGCTGTGGCGTTCGGTAATTTCTGAAGATACAATGGCGGGTCAGTCCACTGAAAAAGCAAAGACAGATAAAAGGGATTAAGATTCAACTTACCGCCAATGTGAACTTCCAGGTACATGAGGCGTTCGCGTTCTGCATCAGCGTAGGCTATCACCGCATCCAAGTCGGCCTGGAGCTCTCTGCGACGGCGTTTCTCTTGACGCAGTTTTTGGCGCAGGTTTTCAGCATCCGCAGGTGAATCTTCATCAGAGGAATTTGAGAGGATTGGGATTGGAATGCGATTAGTCCCAAACATGAAGTCTGGGAGTACCTGTGAGCTGCGGAAAAACAGAAGATTGGGATGTAGAGAGGTTGAAAAAGAATGACAAACAAAGATCTGCGGAAATCAGTCTTACCCAAGCTGGTGTGGAGTTGCCAGTAAGGGATCATGGACAGATGACTCCTCGGCAGGTGCTTTCCCCTTGTCCGCCATGAAAACTGCTCAACTAAGCGAGTGGCAGGTGAACAATGAAAGAGTGGGATGGTTGGCGAAGTTGCAATAGCAGTCCTGAGTAACTTTAAGAATATAAGGTCAAGTGTTGAGGGAGAAGGCCAAACGTTCTGCAAATTGCGAATTGATTGGCCAAGTGAAAGAATATTTTTCAAGATTGCTTATTGATGAAGTTAACGCTGTGCGCTTCGTCTTCCAACGGACTGACATTTTTACCCCTGGTTGGTTTATCGGGAGGAGGAAAAGCAGGGGTGCATTCAATGGCATGATGAACAGCGCTCGCGAGTTATCTGGAGCTGATTATATACTACTAAAGAATTCGGCTATGATGACATCAGCTGTTCGGCAAGATCACGATCGGTTGTTCCGTTCGGTAGAAGATCCTAGAAGAAACATTCAACATTCATAGCAAAAGATGGGAATGCAGAACAATCGACACAAACAAAAGGGAGCTTCATTGCTTATTCATCCTAGGTACAAGCCAATCCTCAAGGAGGTTAAAGACAGCCTGTGGTTCGTTGGATAAGGCTACGGCGGTGGCATGATCCTCATACACATCCATGAATTCATCGATGTTGTCGATGTCTTCTGGGGCTTCACGAAAGCCGACTGGGTGAACGGTGTAATCTTCACCAGTCTGGGTCGACAGTGCTGTCAAACTCATGGCTACACCGAGATGCATGCCCTGGATGGCGACTTCATCGATGCGGTTGTCTGCCACATCGTTAAGATGCTCCGTCACCCTCTGGCCCCGCGCCTTCACTATCGGCAGCGCGGATGGCCGCCGTCGTCAACTGCGCATTCTCGGCCTTCAGCCGAGCAACTTCCGCCGTCAGCCGCTGATTGTCATCAGACAGAGCTATGACAAGCATAACAGAGTCGTCAGGTGTAGAAAAGATGAAAGGCGGCAGATGAAACAGGATCTTGGACTAACCAGTGTTAGCATTGCAGAGCTGCCTGATGGAGTCCTCCTGGTTAATGTTCCGGATGCAGGCATCCTTGGAGTACTCGCCAAACTCCTCTATGATTTCCTCCTTCTTTTTCTTCTCCTGCTGGTACCACAAGTCCTCCTCAGGGTTAGAGTAGCACTCCGATGCCATGGACGATGAGTAGCTTGAGGAGGAAGTTGAAGACTCCGATGAGGAGGAGGGAGAGCCCGGAACTGCCATTGGAAGAGCAGGAGCAGGAGCCGGCCTGACCAAAACAATGATCAGTTAAAAGAGATCGATCAGATTGGAAATCAAGAAAATGAACAATAAAACCCAAAGTCGCCATGGGGCAAACGGAAGAAGATTCTTACTCAAGACGCCGGCGCTGCGGAGCCCTACTCCCTTCCGCTTCATCTCCGATGGAACGCTTGCCACGATCGTCGCCGCCGCTCGCCATGGATGCTCGACGAGATGAGGGTTTTTTCTCTATTCGGTAGAAGAGAAGATGAAAAGGTCAGGAAGCAGGAGCAGTTTTGATTTTGGGTGGCAATTATGGTGGAAAATATCTTTATTTTATAAGCCAGCCAGATAACTGCAATGGATTGCAGTATGGGCTTTGAGCATGAAAGCATATTGGGCCGACTGGTAAATGGGCCGAATAAAACCCGAAGAGTATTCCAGATCTATTCAGCTACGCCCTGTTCGGTAATGTCATCATTCGGCACAAGCAAAACACAGCAAGGAGACAATGAAAATACAATTACATCCAGACATCAGCTATAAGAGTACTAAACCAGTATCCAGGTTACAGACAAACACAGACGCAATGTTTCAAAGAACTAAATGTTCAGAAAGGCTCTCATGTCAGAAACAATTGCAGCTTGGATCCTGTTCGCTTCAGCTAAGGCCTTCTTATCCTCTTCCTCCAGAATTAACAGATTGGAAACCTTAGCCTTAAGCTTTCGGTGCTCTTTATGATTCTCGTTTATTGTCACCTTAGCGGAGCTCAGAGTTTCAGGGAGGCCAGCTATTTGCTTTTTCTTCTCCGCAATTGTTCGATTTAGCTCTGCCAGTTGGTTTTCAAGCAAGATTTTCTGCTTCTCAGCATCATCCAATTCAGGCTTTAACTTGTCTAGAAGACCTTTGTCAGCCTTGAATTTGGAATGCAGTTCCACAGTGTCCTTCTTCTTGGATTCCATGGCAGCCAACAACAATGATTTGGACGAAGAGTGCTTGTTGGCCAATTTAATTGCAACAACCTGATGATCCAAGTGAAGCACATAGTTCATTGCCTACTACAAGGGAGCTGGAATCTCCTGGTCAATAAGTTCGGCTAACTCCTTTATCTTAGAAGCATGTTGAACCAATGTATTCACATCACCATCTAGCAAGAGGAAAATTTCTTTGAGCCTAGCCAGGTTTTCTTCAAAAAAACTCTGTTGAGATGTAACTTCTTCTCCCTTATCAAACATGTCTTTAAGAAGGAAAGACATGCTGGTTGCCGATTCATTTTTGTCCTGAGAAGAGATGTGTCAGGTAAAATCAAAAGAATATTTATTTTGGAAGTCATACATTAAGAAAAGTTACCTGCCCTATGTGCTGCTGGTTGAGAGGTTGTTGAGGAGGTCTACCCACATTTGAAACAGAAGGGGATTTGTCATTTTTTGGATGACTGCTCTCAGAAGATGAATCTACGGTGATAGGAGGTTTTTTAGCAGGATTGGCCTGGTTCCTCGACTGAGCATCATCATTTCGAGGAGAAGCATCGGCACCGGATTCTGAATCCTCATGATCAGTATTGACAGATTCATCATCTTCACCTCTTCTTTTTCCCATGGATTGAATGTTCTCAGATGGGTTTGGTTCACCTTCAGAAGATTCTGCTGTCATGTTATCAATAATTTTGTCTGTTTCCAGAACAGAAAAGGCCAGAATGTGAGTATTGTTAATACTTTTGGCCAGAAAAAATGAAGAAAAATGTGAAAAATTACCAATCTTTTCATTGGTCTTCTGAGTTTCTGGATTTTTAGCAAAAGGGTGAGAAGGATCTTCACCTTGTGCACATGCAAAGATTCGGGACGAGCCAATCTACAGTCATGAAGTGAGGTGAAAACAGAAGCAAGCATTCATTACTAAGGGTATTTAATGAGCATTATACCTTGGAAACTTGCTTGGTCTTCTGAGATCTTTTCTTCTTGAACACCTGAAGATTCTTGGTTGATTGGGTTGAAGCTTTTCTTTTCTTCAGATTCTTCAATTTTTCTTCAAGGAAAACCATGTGTGTGTTCATGAAGGCCCTCATAGCTAGTCCTTCATCACCCAGAGCTGGGCGTGGTCCAGCCCGATAATATTGAATTTCCCTAAGAAGAGGGATTGGCTCAATATCCTGCAAAAGGGTTAAGTTCAGAAAAAGAAAGGAAAACAGCAAAAGGGGTAAAAGCAATTACCTCACTTTCAGTAGTGAACCCTGGCAGGAGTGCTTGGCAAAAGGGGTGGATCAATGCATTGAAAATGTGAGTATGCAACTCATTCCACCAAGATTGGAAGGAAGGATGGGCAGCATCAATCTGGACAAAAGGATTGGGCCTGTACTCTGGCAGATCTCTTCCCAAACTAAAGATCTTCTCAAACCAAGACCGATTGATCCACAGTCTCCCTTGGCTTTATCACTTTGGAAAAGAATAGCCTTGGGGGCAATTGACCACATCCCAGTTGTCTTGCTGCCATGTTTGGATAATAGAATTCATAGGTGGGCTTTACTTGCCTCCCATTATGGAACTCTGCAGGCAGTATGCATGGCTTTATGATTGCATTAAAAATCTCTGTTGAGAGATTGTCCTCGCAGCCTTGCTCATAATTGAATTTGCAAGGAAAAATGAAATCTTCATTTTCTCTATAAGGGAACCAGAGTACCTCATCAAAGCCTTTGTAGAATATTTTGAAGAATTGGCCAATATTCTAATTGATAATAATGGCAGATGCAGCCTCTCCATAAGTTTGGCATGCCTTGGTCGTTGCTTCCTCATCTTCAGCATAGTTAACCGAAGGGAAAGCTAGAGTATGCAGGTCTACTCTAATTAGCCTATGTATATACAGCTGCAGCCACATCTGGACTAACCACCAGGGACCATTCACACAAGAAATACCTTTGTTCTCAAACATCTGGGTGGTGGTCTGATGCATCATATGGTAGGTTGCTCCCAGGAGGTACTTACCAAGAGGAATTGTTTTGTTGGCCGCCAAATCTTCAGCCATGACTATATGGTTCAGTACAGGTTCGTTGGATTTGCCGTAGAATACAAATCTGCACAGCCAAAAATTTAGAAAAGCTTTGTATTCTTTATCAGCAACAGGGCCTTCCTTCATGTATGACTCAATATGCCTTGACCAAGGATCATCAGTCCTGATAGCTGTTTGACTACTGCCGTATTGGTATTTCCAAGGATGTACTGCCTCAGTGATATTCAAGCTAGTCATCATGTACATATCAGCCAAGGTGATAGTCATCGGACCGTGGCTAAAAATGAAAGAATTGGTGGCATTCGACCAGAAATGAGATACTTCCATTAATAGGTCTTCATTTTTGGGGGTATTTGATAGGGATAACTCCAAACAGTGAGAAATATCTTGGGCATCCCAGTTTCTACTCCTGGATTTGGCCGATAGTATCCTCCTATACCAGTTACGCCATCCCGCAATTGGGGGAAATGCCCAAGTTTTGAAGGTCTTCTTCCATTGTTTCTTCGGGGAAACACCGAATTTAAATGGGATCCTTTGGCTCTCTTTCTCAATAAATTCGGTCGGGTCGGAATTGCCTCTGGGACCCAGAAAATAGATATCTTGATTTGCTTCAGTAGAAACCAAGATTTGGTCCTCATACTCCTTTGAGAAAAGAGCGGATACAGATGAAAGGGGCAAATTCAAGTTCAAATATTGCCGAATATACAGAAAAATTGAGAATTACCTCCGGAATCAGATTGAAGGGATCCATAGAAGACTCAGATCGGAATTTGGCGACACCCTAGGGTTTCGGATTTTTTTTGGCAGAGCGGCTCAGATGAACTGATGAACAGTGCCGACTTGAATGAAGCAAGCAAGGCTGTGGTCAATTTTGGAATAAAATTACTTTTATCCCAAAATTGAGGGGGCATGTGTTAACACCAAAATTTGGTAAAGGCCGGATGACGGATGGGCCAGTGTACAGACGGTTCGGCAAAGAACCATTCGGCAAGAAGCTTGTGATCGGTGGCGCTGTAGCATTCGGGAGGTCACTGCTATTCGGCTGAAGTCGCGAGTCCGGGGAGAATTCGAGCGCATGGTTCCAAGAAGTGATTCGGCAAGCTTAAAGGACATCGAGGCAAGCTATTTAGGAGAGAGCCCGAGTCACGTACGACTTCAACGACTCCGAGAAGACTTGGAGAATAATTTATCTTAGCTAGATCTTTCCGTTATTGTAATCGTAGTCGGTTAAGACTCGTGTCAAGTCTAGGGTATAAATATAAGACCCATGGCAACTATAATAAAAACAACCAATCAATACAACAACAAACCCAGCTCCGTGCCACCCCTTCGAGTCCAAGTCATGTCGTCGATCTACTGCGAGAGGATACATCGACCCGTCGACCTCCGTAAGTACCGGCAACCTTACATTATGTTCTAGTATCGTGCGGCGGATTTAGATCGTGATGTAAGTAGTCTTGTTACCATGCTTAGTATCGTGCGGCGGATTTAGGCTATGGAACAAGAGGGTTCTTTGTTAGATCATGAGTCGTGCGGCATGCTAAGGTCTAGCTTGGAGCTAGTTATCGGCTTTATTAGATTTGGCAAATCTAGTGAATTCATTAAGTTACCACGTGGTGCATGCTTCTTATTTTTTGTTTAATTTATGTTTGGACACACTTTTGCCCAATTTAGATTGATAGGGCTCGGCTTTATCTTTTGTTAGATCTAGTTGTCATCAATGCTTTCAACGTTTATCTTACTATGTCAGTAGATCTATTATGCTTATCATAGCCGAGCTTAGATCAATCTAAGTTGTTACATGTTGCGGGTTCGTACACGTTTAGTCATGAGTCGTGCGGTAGGCTAAGGTTTTGCGTGTGAGTTCCTTCTTCATGGACCCCGATTCGGCAAGCTTGCCGAATACGGTTATGCATCTACATATAACTTGCATGTGTAAGTTTACCTATCGTTAGAGTCTAGTCTGGCAAGCTGTATCATGCGGTGGATTAGCTTGTTGCAGTGTATCATGCGGTGGATTGCTGTTAGGACGAAAAGGGTTTAGGATGGTTAGTCGTGCGGCGGACTAATAGGAATAGATCCCTGTCTTTACTTTAGATTAAGCTTGCATGTGTAATTTACTTGTCTATGCATATACGCTTCAACGAGTAATGAGTATTTGTAGATCTATTTAGATGTATGCGTGCTTTTAACTCATC
The DNA here is from genome assembly GCA_015847255.1 of Hyparrhenia diplandra. Lineage (NCBI taxonomy): Eukaryota > Viridiplantae > Streptophyta > Magnoliopsida > Poales > Poaceae > Hyparrhenia > Hyparrhenia diplandra. The sequence goes on from JADLZK010001400.1 coordinate 14,378, forward strand.
ATGGTTAGATTGTATCATGCGGTGGATTGATCTAGTCGTGGTAAGTGGTTTAGGTCTGTAGCAAGCTGTATCATGCGGTGGATTAGCTTGCAAGGGTTTAAGCTAGACGGGTTTAGGAAGACTAGACGTGCGGCAGACTAGTTGGATGAAACCTATGCATGTGTTATTTAGATTAGATTTATATTTATGATTTACCTGCTTTATGTATCATGTTGTCAACTGATTCGATCTATGCAATGAGGCTTTACGATATCATATCTTAATGATCGATTTACTTGTTCAAACATGTCTTCCTATGTTCATTCGGCAACTGTTATCACTTTACATCTTTTTACATGCTTACCGAATGCATTCATAAACCTGTCGACAGATAGCTCTCATAGCTATATGTCATTATAAGTGGCTTCAAAGCCGTACATGCGGAACTGTTTTGGTCACACCAGGCATGTTCCAGATCTCACGTTTATCTCCTTGTCAATTTACAGGTCAAATTGACTGGCACGCACCGGCTCAAGACGCTCGGGCAGTCGAGTAAAGCTAGCTAATCCGGCTTGTCAGTGTGTGAGACACAAGAGGCACTTTTTGTGTCAACAACCATCAGCGCAGACTCTGAAGAGGTACGGTGGATCCCATATGTGGTGACGACTTTCATGTACGAGTTTCCTTTTGTTCTCCCCTGGTGGTACATAACCTATAACCATAAAATTAACAATATTTGCGTACGGGGGTCCGACTTGGTGATCTTGAAGAGCATATCGTCCCCGAAAGTGAATCATTGATAGGCGGTTCTGCGAATTCTCAAAATGCATTCCAGACAAGTGATCGGCAATAGGATTTTCTACTCCCTTTTTATCTTTTATTTCTAAATCAAATTCTTGAAGTAACAAAATCCATCTTATTAAATAAGGTTTAGCATCTTTCTTAGTGAGCAAATATTTAAGAGTAGCATGATCAGAGTAAATAATAACTTTTGCTCCTACTAAGTAAGATCTAAACTTATCAATAGCAAAAATAACAGCAAGTTGTTCTTTTTCAATTGTTGCATAATTAAGTTGAGCTCCTGCTAGAGTTTTGCTAGCATAAGCAATTGCATGATGCTTCTTATCTTTTGTTTGTCCCAAAACAGCCCCCACAGCATAATCACTAGCATCACACATAATTTCAAAAGGTAAAGACCAATCAGGGGGTTGAATGATTGGTGCAGAAATAAGTGCTTTTTAAGAGTATTAAAAGATTTTAAACATGCATCATCAAATTCAAAAGGAACATCCTTAGCTAACAAACTAGTTAGAGGTCTAGCAATATATGAAAAATCTTTTATAAATCTACGATAAAAACCACAATGACCAAGAAAGCTTCGAATTCCTTTTATATTAATAGGTGGAGGTAGTTGTTCAATTACTTCAATTTTAGCTCTATCTACCTCAATACCTCTTTCAGACACTAGGTGTCCTAACACTATTCATTTTCTAACCACAAAATGACACATTCCCAATTAAGAACTAGGTGCTTCTCTTCACATCTTTGTAAAACCTTATCTAAGTTTTCAAGACAATCATCAAAAGTTTTTTCATAAACAGAAAAATCATCCATGAAAACTTCCATAATCTCTTCAATCATATCAGAAAATATAGACATCATACATCTTTGAAAAGAAGCTGGAGCATTACATAATCCAAAAGACATTCTACAATAAGCATAAGTTCCATAAGGACATGTAAAAGTGGTTTTACTTTGATCATCTGGGTGGATTGGGATTTCATGATATCCCGAATATCCATCAAAAAACAAAAGAAAGAGTGGTTCGCTAATCGCTCTAACATCTCATTAATGAAGGGTAGTGGAAAGTGATCTTTCCTTGTTGCCTTGCTGAGTTTTCTATAGTCTATGCACATTCTCCAACCAGTGACAGTTCTTTGGAGGATTAATTCATTTTTATCAATTTTAACAATAGTCATACCTCTCTTTTTAGGTACAACATGCACAGGGCTTACCCACTCACTATGCGGCACAAGATAAATGATCCCAGCATACAAAAGTTTTAAAACCTCTTTCTTTACAACCTCTCTCATCGCATTATTGAGCCTACGTTGGGGCTCCCTAGAAGGTGCTATATCTGGATCTATGGGGATGTGATGGGTGCAAAGAGCAGGGCTAAACCCTTTAAGGTCTTGGAGTAAATAACCAAAGTAGAATGGTGTTTTTCTAGGACAGCTATGAGATGAAAAGATTCTTCTAGAGAGAGTTTATCACTTATGATCACAGGAGAATCCTGATCATCATTAAGAAAAGCATATCTAAGGCTAGAAGGCAGGGGTTTAAGCTCAATAGAAGGCTTAAGTGTTTCTAATAACTCATCAAGAGATCCAGGATCGATTGGATCCTCATCTTCTTCTCCAAAGAAGAACTGAGCATCTTCTTCAAAGTCTGGTTCACCTAAGTCATCAAAAGAAACATCCTTGACTTCTTCTATTGGATCTAACTCAGGACATGGCAGTCTCTCGGTATTTAAAGAATGAGAAATAGGCATAGAGTGCTTAAAACTTTTCCCAAAACAAAAATCTAATTTCCCTGTTTTTCCTTCATAGATAAGTTTTTCTATTGGTTGTCCTATCAGCACATCAAATTCAAAAATATCAAAAACATAAAAACTTAACGGACCTTCATTCCATTAACATAAATAGGTAAAGCACATAGAACACCTAAACTTGGAATAAAGTGTCGAGAACAATTCTTTAATAATTTTGTAGTAGGAGTTAAAGGTCTATCATGAATATAATTTTGCATAAAAGTAGTAGATATAATATTGATTCCTACCACAGGATTATAAAAAGTAACAAAAGGATCTTTATCAAATTGACATTGAATAGTAGTTGAAGGTGAATCTAAACAAATTATTTTATGTGAAAGCTCTAATTCTTCTAACCATTCACTACTCATAACAGATACTAATTCTTTTGTAGTTTTTATAAAAAATTCTTCCTTAGAAGGATCTAAAGATAAAACATTATTGTGCCCTTGAGGTCTTGTTATGACTTGATATCTCAAGGTATTTCCATAGTCGGCAAAAAGTTCATCCTCAAAATCAAGCATAAAATCAGAAAATGGACTTTCCTCCTTTTCTTCTATTGGTAGTTCAGGTTCTAAAATAGCTAAAGGTTGGGATGTTTCAAACAATGTTTCAGGTTTAGCTATCTCAGGTTCTTCTTCTATCAGCTTTTCTTCAGGAAGGCAATCTAGAACATTCATAAGAATAGTTCTAGCTTGTTCAGCAGTGGTATGCATGGATGAACCTCCTATGGCCGTGTTAAGATATTCTATAGTTTTGCTATTAAGGCCTATAAAGAAATGTTGAAGAAGCAAAGGTTCTGGCAATGCAAGGTTGGGACCAAAATTTAAAATCAAATCAAAACATTCCCAAGCCTTACCCAAGGACTCGTTTGACTGTTGTTTAAAACTTAGAATCTCTAAATGAAGTTTGACAACCTTGTGGATAGGAAAAAACTGTAAGCAAAAGTTAGAGCATAAAACTTCCCAATCCCCTTGACTATTTCCAATGTGACGATTATACCAACGTTTAGCTTCTCCTAACAAAGAGAACGGAAAAAGCTTCCATCTTAAAGTTTCATCAGACATGCCTTCAATGCATAGGCATGCACATGTCTACTCAAAATTAACAAGGTGGGAATAGGGGTTCTCATTTTCATTGCCAGAAAAGGTTTTCTCATAAATTAATTTAATTAACTATGGGCGTAGCTCATAGCTAGATGATAAAATAGGTTTAGATGACTCTACTGGCTTTAAACATGAGCCCGATGGTGCTCCATATTGATACAAAAGTTTAGGTTCCATAATGAAAAGATAAATGCAAACAAAAAGGTAAATGACAAAAGTATAAAAGATAAAAGTATAACACAAGATTAAGCTAGTACTCAAAGTTAAAATCAGCAAACCGTTCTTTGGCAATGGAGCCAGAAATGCTTGTTGGTAAAATTAAATGCTCACAATAAAGATAGATTATCCACAAGTGCACAGATATAATACCGTTGTAGCACTTCACCAAGATTAACCCAGTTTTAATATCAAACCCAAAGGAACAGTAGGTGACTATAACTAAAAGCTTCTAAACTTAACCAACTTCACAATCAAGGTCAAAGACTAGAAAGATAAAGGAGATTTCTCCAAGCTATATAATCCAAACTTCAATAAGCTTTGTTTTCTATTGTTCTATCATGGCCACTAACTCTTAAAGAACAAAGATGAAATTTCTTCTATAAGAGCAGACATATGACTACCAAAACTTATTAATGGGAGGTGGCCCACAAAGGACTCAACAAGTCTGTCACACCTGTGATCTACCACGTGTTTCTAGAAAATAAGGGGAATTCACAAGTAACCCTAGACTAAGCACCATGTTTAAACTATGAATACTACTTTAATCAAGAGCAATCAAGATCAAAGCAATCAAAAAGAGTTGTAAACTTGAAGAGCAATAAGAACAAGTTACTTATCTCAATAAGAAGTTGATTATCAGGAAAGTCTCAGAAGCAAGCTCTTCTCGCAAAGAACTTGATCCCGTGGAATACAGTAGAAGAGAAGGATCCAACAGGACAGAGCTCCTCCAAAACTCTATTCTTTACTAGATCTATCTATCTCTAATCTAGACTAATTCTCAAAATTAGTCTAATCTTGATTGTCGGCTATGAGGTAGATCCATTCAAGGGACCCCTCTTGATCCTCAATAGAGAATAATGAATTAGAGTTTTAGGATAGTCTCTGAGGGGTCTGCCTCTTTATTTATAGTCCCATACGGTGAATGTGAGCCGTCCGATGAAACCGACCTTCATCAACGGTTCCGATGCGATCTCGTAAGTCGGTTGATGAATCACCATGGACTGGCCGGTCCTACCTGGGGTCCAATCTAGGACAGCTTCATCCAGGTGGCCTCTGGTGTCCTTTGGTGCTTTGTGATGTAGATTGCGTTGTATATTTCACTTATTTCTTTGACGAATGAGCTCTCCTTTTTTATTTTTTAGGATATACCCTATAGAAAATAGTAGTTCACTAAAACTCATGGAATCTGTTAGTTTTAACACTAATACTTCCTCGTTTGTTCCATTTCTTATGTTTATTTGACTATAAAATGTTGACGCTAACGACCGTCAATGGTACCCAAGTTGCAATTCCTGAACTCCATTGCTTTGCAGGAAACAAGTTCATCACAATGGGAAATGTACATTCACTAGAATGTTTCTTCCAGCTCTACAATCGCCCTTTGTCTAAAGAAGCTTTCCCCCAATTACAACAACGCGAACTTCTCTAATTCACTTAATGTTGTCAAACAAAGTTGATAATTGGAGCTACATTTGGGGATCAAGCTTCTTATCCTCGTCCTGAAGAGCTTACAAAGTCATCACAGGTCTTGCAACAATCTTTGCTACCGTCAAATGGCTTCTGAATTCTTCTGAATAATTTAAACACAAAGTCTTTTTCTGGCTACTAATGAAAAATAGATTGAGTACTAGAAACATCCTCAAAAGGAATTTGCGCTTTGCTTGGATTGCTCCGAGGAAACTCCCTATCATATTTTCCTCAACTGCTCTACCACTAGAAGTTGTTGGAGCTTGTTCAACATCCATTACTTAGCGGAATCCTTCCGTTTGGGAGCCTTGGAGACCTTCAAACCTCAACGAAACTTGCTTTGGTGGCGAGACCAACAACATGACCGGTGAAAGGCTTGGTGACTACGAGTTTAGTGGAAAAGAGGTTGCATTTTGGAAACTGATACCACAAGATAAATTGCCTCATCTCGAGAAGTTTACCCTCTCTATCTCTTGCTCTTTACTTACCGCATTTCTTGCTTCAACTTCTACTTTACTTGTGTGAGTTTTACCTTCCTAGTTTAGCTCAGGCTAGTTGATTGGATTGGCTCTAAGCTGCAAAATGCTTTGTGGGTATGTTAGAGCACAATAAAAAAACTTTAGTGGCCGATCATACTAGAACTAGTTTATGATTTTTCTAGAGGTAGTTTTATTTTAAGCCCTACATTTTAGGTTTTTATTAGGCACCCAGTTCACCTTCCCCCACTTGGGTGCTCACAGAGACCTTTTAGTTGCATTATAAGGTTAGTGTCAGCATCAAGTGGCACAAACCTGCTGATAATGGATGAAACAATTATTAAAATGATATGAAATGTCACTATAAATAGTACCAATAGTCACTCTAACTCGACCTCATTTACAAAGGAAAATTTTTTGAAGAACACTATTGAGCAGGATAGGTGTCATGTGGGGCAAATTCTTCACAAGATGCGGCAAAGGGCCAGTGGCCATGACAATGGCTTATCAGACCATAGGCAACAGGCAGGTCTAGGACTTAGCTAGGAAGGTTATTAATTTGATAGATTCAAGGAATAAGATGGAGTGAATTTAGGAGATTGTTTTGAGAGTTTTGGCCACAGGCCTATGTAAGCCACTCGCTCAACAAATTGAATTAGGGAATGAGTTAGCTTAATCTCTATCTCTTCTTCTCTAATCAAAATAAGGGGCCGAGGGGAAAAACCTTGCTCCAACCCTTGCCACGACTACGATCTTTGTAGTCAAGGTTCCCCGCCCACCCCTCCATTGTCTCCATACTGAAGACATAACATATTTTTTTTAGCTTCCAGTACTCCTTTGCCTTTCCACACCACCCCCATCTCTCCCGTCCACACCGCTGCTTCGTCATTACGTACCACAAACACTACCACCATGCCCAGCGATGATGACCTCATGACTATCCTCACCAACATGGTGCAGGAGTTGAAGGACATAAACACCTCTATTGTTTCCCTAGATTGCAAGACTGAGGGCAACTTTCGCGCAATTCAATGCCTAGAACAGAACCAGCCCCCGAACACCTTTGGCTCTTACTCCACCGACAATTGCAACCACATCGACAAACACCCAATGATCGCCTCTCGTGGTTCCAAAAGATGGATTTTCCAAAGTATGATGGCAACAGTGACCCTCTACCTGTAGTATCCAGTTTTAAGAACAAAACTATCACCATATGTGATCCCAGGAAGTCAAATCACACATATGGCTACATGTAGGTGTAATATCAAAGGACAATGCTTTATTACATAACATACTAGTACAAATTAAAGATATAACCTTAAATAGCAAACAGTGGAAAGACAACTCCGATCTTCAGGTGAAGACTCTAAATCCATAGGGACAGCTGACTGGTTGATCACAAGCCTAACTCCTCCAGACCATAGCAATCTGGTACCCATCCAGGATTTTTCCAATGTTTTGAAAATAAAGCAAGCATAAGTACATATTGTACTCAAAAGGTTGACACTGGTTTACTGCAATTAAGTTTTAGTGAGTCATAATTTTAGCAATCGAGTAGCAACAAGTTAGCATAAGCCCACAATAAACTCATGATCATGTAAACTGGAATAATGTATGGCAAGAACAAGTTATTCATAGGTGATCCACTATTCAATAAGGAGTCCAAGCCACTCTAGACCGTGACCGCGGCTGTTATAGCAGTTTTACACTCTGTAAAGGTTGTACAACTTTACCCATGAGCCGTGATTCACCCTTTCGTCCAAGGGGATTAGCTTCTTGAATCACTTCCAAGGAAGGTCGGCAGGGTTCACTATGAAGTCTTTCAAAGATTCATCTAACAAATTAGTAGCCGCTAGGTTTTTCGTGGCAAGCAAATGTAGGAACCCCCTTTTGAATGGCATAATTCCTTCTTGGCTATACTCTTAAGAATAGAGGCTGTCCTATACCCATCGTGCTAAGCCCATTTTGCACCTTTAGGTAACCACTAACAAGCTAAAAAAGGTCGTCATACTTGACGAAAGCTAGAGCCATATAGCACTCATGGTTGTACTACAAGTCCCGGGTTATCACTTACAGGTAAGTCCTTAGAGAGAAACTAAAGCATTTGGAATATGATTAGTCCCGGGTTATCACTCTCGGTTGGTGCTACCAACCCGGACAAAAGAGCCTTGAAGTAACTGGGACTTTTGAGGCTCTTTAGTCTAAGTTGGTAACACCAACCAAGACTAATGTAGACCCTTTAGTTCTAGTTGGTGCCAACCAGGACTAAAGGTCCTCCGATGTCCATGAAACTTGGAACCGGGACTAATGCTCATATTAGTCCCGGGCCCAACTCTAGCTGGCACTAATGTTTTGAACTGAAGGATTGTTCTCTACTAGTGTCCGGTGCATGTGATCGCTCCCTCTCTCCTTCCCTTCTCCAAATCCTATGCTTGCACGCACTTCAGCCACCGTCCTTCCATCGGAACTTGGCCAGTCTACTCCAAGCGCCGCCGCCATCCACAACCAACAGACCTCCTCCCCGCCGGAACTCCACCACATGACACTGAGCACCACCGCCGCCCTAGCTCTTCCTCGGGTCGTGCCTAGTAGGTCAACGTTGATGTAGTTTGGTGGCCTGACTCCAAACGCTGTCCCTAGCCTAGCTCTTCAATGATTTCGTGCCCGCGGGTGCAAGGCAGATCCATGCCGGCCGCGGTGGCTAGGACCGTGGTGCACCCACGGTGGCCACGGTGGCCAGGATCATGACGGACGGCAGTGCAGCAGCCAGGACCATTGTGGATCCACAGCGGCAGATTCATCGAGTATGGCCATGGAGATATTTATTTGAAGATTTTTCCTTCAATTTTTTGTGACATTTTAATCCGATTTGTGTGCAGCCTCGCTGGTACTGGTGGTTTGAGGTGCCGGAGCCAGTGCAGGTTAGGTGCCGTTTGGTTAGCAAGTGTAAATGCAAATGGTAATGGAATCTAATTGAACCGGGAATGTAAACAATCTTACTATTACTAATTGGAGGCTCCAATGAAGGCTTCACGTTAATTCTCTCCAGATGCTCTAGAAAAAAGATATTTACTAAAAATTCTCACGTTAATCAGAAACATCTAGCCATCAAATCAAAAGCATGCAACCATCTATGACCATTAGATTTATCTAGAAATTTACCCACCTCTGCCATTATGAAATAAAAAAGATTTTGCAAGAAATAAAAACTTCAACCACGTAGGGGAGCAAAAAAAGACCGATAGTTGAACCAGGTAGGGAGAAAAAAAAATGCTTTGACCGAAAATACTTCCACCGACCAAAAATATTTCCACCATTTGCACATTATCAAATAAAAAAGATTTGGTAAGAAATAAAAACTTCAACCACGTAGGGGAGAAAATAAAGGACCGATACTTGAACTAGGTAGGGAGAAAAAAAAATACTTTGACCGAAAATACTTCCACTGACCAAAACTATTTCCACCGACCAAAACTATTTCCACCGTTTGCATGCAGTTAGTTATTATATGATTTGTTTGGTGCAAATCCATCCAAGGGATGAACTTCATATTTTGACCGGTTATTAAAATATGGTGGGCACGTCCAAGGTTAATTAGTGTGTTAACAAGAATTCTAGATCTAGCCAAATAAAAGATATCAACCCCAATAAAATAGATACACATCTACCGGGCGCTGCCTTTATATATATTAAAATAGATATATGTCTGCCAGTTTGTTAACCACGTATAAACAGAAAGCCATCTACTAGCTCATCTATTCATCGTTCATCTCTTCATCTTCCAATAATGACAGGTAAACAGTGGCAGACTTCCTTCGGTTTATATATTTTTGTCAACCACGATGCAATCAGGAAGCCATCTAGATGATCTATTCACCGTTCGTTTTTTACCCTTTCTATTTGTCACCCACGACGCAATGATCAGGAATCCATCTGCAATGATCAGGAATCCATCTGCACACTGTTCATTCCGTTTTTTTACATCGTTCACCAAATTCATCGTCTATCAACCCAAGGTATGCCCGTCTTGCTGAATCCATTTATTACGATCTAATCTTTCTCATATGATCTACACAAAAAAAAAAGCTAAATTATTTAATGGCATCATTATTGTGTTGTTTCAGTGCACACGTTGTACTGGTCACCGAAACTTTAAGTGAGATTAGGCCAGGAAAGAAATTGTGGAAAATCAAAACATGGGTCACTAGAATATGAGATGCAATCTTGCTCGGTAGTGGTGAACAAATTAGCCTTGACATGGTCCTTATTGACCATCAGGTATAATACCTTTTCACTGTGTTTGTAATGGCCTTATATTATGTAACACCCGTGTTTTTGCATCATTTTAAAAATCACTAAAAATTTGAACTTTTCGAATTACAACTAAAACTTGATTTATTTTTCCGCCAAACGAAACCCCTGTTTTTGAAAACATTGCATTTAAAAACCTCATCATATAGAAACTAGGTTTCCCTTGTTTGCTTGTTTGTTGAGCAATATGGTGGCCAGAGTATAGGTGCATAACCTAGATCAAATATGGAAGTACGTGCATGAGCATTATTTACAATTTCTCTGGGAACAATAATAACTTCATGACATGTATGCTTCTATATATATAAGTACAAGTGTGTAATTATTCTCATCAATATAATCCATGGGAATATATAAACATGCTTGTACAATTTACATATATGTAAAGGTATACATGAAACCGGTGAGAAAGAATAAAGGAAAGGGAAAGGAAGGAAAATGGGAAGGAGAAAGAAATAGAAAAGGGGCACTCGGGCTCCAATCTCACCCGGCCCACGGCCACACTCCACCCTGCCTCCTCTCTTCCTGATCCCGCAGCCGAGTGGGCCGGTCCAACACGGCCATTGCACCAGCCCAACAGCGGCCTCTTTCCTCCTCTCTCTCCCTTCCTCACCGACCGACGGGCCCCACTCGTCAGCTCCTCCCCTTTCCTCCGTCCGCATAACGATGCAGGGCACAGCGCCGCTGGGTCCGGATGTTCCCTCTCCGCCGTATCAAGCAGCCGTCGCGTTGACGAGCCAACAGTGGCCCGCGCGGACCTCCCAGTGAGAAGTCACGTCGCCCGCTGTCGTCCCTATCTCTCCTGCCCCGGAGCACAGGGACGGACGACGACCTCAAACGCCGCCAGTGCCCCGGACACGACGAGACGACGGCCAGCACACGAGCGCACGAGACGCACGCGCGCGCACCAGCCGGGACAGACGAAAGCCAGCTGGAACCACGCGCGCAGCCACCCGGCACACAGCAGCAACGCGGACCGTGCACAGCGCCGCCGTTTACCTGCCAGCCCCGCCGCCGACGGGACAGCACGGCGAGCCAGACACACTGGAGCTGAGCGAGAGCGCCACGCACCCCGACACGCCCTGCGGCACCCGCACTCAGTTCAATCAGTGACCGCGTAGACCGACGCCAAGCCTCGCCGCCGTATCCGGCAGCCGACGACCTCGGCGACACGACCAGACGACGAGCCAGCTTCACCGGTGATGGGGACGAGACTCAAGCAAGGACAGGACGCCATCGAGCACCAGCTGAAGGTTGGAGCGAACGCATCGGAAAAGATCGCGAGTCGGGAAATATCTTCCCCGGCGAGCTCCCCCATGGCCGCACCTATTGCTCTCGATTGGCCTCGCCCCTTTATCCATGAGCTTCGCCAAGGTCCAGAACACACGATGCTCACCTTGGTTCCCCCTCTCCCCTCTCCCCACGCCGTGCAATCCATTTTCTCCCCAATTGGGATTCCGCCGCCGCTGGTTTTCGAGCTCGTCGCCGTCAATTCGCCGCTTGAAGCGCCTCTCGACGCAATTTCCCGGTTGCCTTCCGTACCATCCCTATATTACCTGTACCATCCTATTATGTTGTGTAGCGGTGCCGGCGCCGCCGGAGAACCGCCGTGGGCGTCGCCCGAGGGAGACGCCTAAGGTAAGCTAATGCGTCGGACATCGGCGGGGGGCGGGCACCCCCGAATTCACGGCGTGGATGAGCGGTGGGAAAGCCGCCACGTGGCGGCGACTTCAACAACCGTCACGGCGCCACGCGGGACGGATTCAGCCCAAGGGGACCCACCTGTGTCAGCTGCACAGCGCATCTACACAGTGCCGTGTACACGTAGGGAAAAATGCTAGGTGTACCCGATATTTGTATGTGGCTGTATAAATGATATTTCTGTGTCGAAAAATTCCTAGAAAATTTGTAAATTCATTATTTGAATTATAGAATTTTATCATGTAATTATTTCCAATTTTGTTACATGATAAAATTATATTATAATATTACCCTAATGGTTTAATTAGGGATTAATATTATAAAATTCATATCTCATCGTGAAATGACTTCCATAATTCATCTAAAATCCAGCTCTATGCATCTAACCCATTGCCACCATAATGTTCTATGCTTGTTTTGGTTGCTATAGTTCAAGCTAGGTTATCGACATACGCCATAGTTCTACATCAACCCGATTAGGAGTTTGATCTAGAGGCGTTCGACGCCGTGCGATAAAGTAAGAACCTCCCGGGCAAGTCCTTACCCCTAATCATGACCATAATTAACTAATGAGATAATGATAATGATAATAAGATCTCGAGGTCATGGGCTATTATCGTATGCAATGATGTATGAAATGATGATGAGCTAGGTGCTTTCGACATTGATGATGAGCTGAGTGCTCGATATTATTGAGGGGCTAGGTGCCCAGTTGATTGATGAGTTGTGGAAAGCATACGATAGTGGTCATCTGTGATAACCTGATTAGTGTATAGTGGTGTGAGCCGATAACGTCTGTGGAGCTAAGCCGAATGACGTAATCATCCATGTTATCTACGCATACGTTATAATTAAGAACTTACATGGGATCCTAATATGAACCCTAACCAACAAAGAGGTGGGTGGTAATCAACAAAGGAAGTGGATTACCACATCGGAAATCGCCGCTGAGGGATTCTGCGGAGAGATACTTGCCTCCCTAAGGACCGGTTCATAGACCTTCTACCTAGTGCGATTATCCTCAGCCACACGCCGGGATGGGGCGGCTTGATTCCACACCCGTTAGGTGACGGTATGATTTTGATCCAAAATTTATGGCTGCAGTCGATCCGCGTTAAAAATAATGCCGAGCGGTATTGTGCGGGTTTTATATATATATATATATATATATATATATATATATATATATATATATATATATGATTGATTTCAGTGCGGGGCGTGGTGTGTATTGAAGCCACGTTGGACGTAGTGTGCATTGAAGCTGTCGGGGATGAATGCATCAAATTATCGTGGTAGGATCATACCGAAATCTAGGATAGCAAGCGGTGCGGAATCTCGTTAGGCCTGTCTAAGCCAAGAGCGCATGGTAAGGGCCGGTGCCTATCGTGTGGGGAAAGTGTACAACCTCTGCGAGTGTATAAAATCTATTGAATAGCCACGTCCTTGGAATGGGCAAATGCTAGAAACATCTATGATTAGATTCACACTAATGTTAACTAAATTGTTGATGAAGATGAGATCCACCCCCGAAGTTTTAGAGACTCTGCTAGGGCCCAAAACCCTTTATAATCACAACCACCCTGGTATGGACTTGCACGTTTGTACTCACCCCTCCTCTGGACATCGGCACATCGGGGAGGTAAGTTCGTCGTTGGGGAGAGATCCGGCGTTTCGTAGGAGTTCAAGGTGGCTTAGGAGAAGGACGTTGAAAGTTCATCGATGCTCAAGTTGGACGTGGATGCGGGCGTGTCATGGCCTCGGCTTCGTCATCAGTAACCCAAATCAGTGACCTCCTTCGTCACCATGTAAGACCCTTTTATCCTATATTAATAAAGCTTGGATTTCCTTTATATCTATATACCATTGTCTGTGGCTAATAGACGTATTTGTGCGTGATCCTGGCTCAAATACGTGAGCTTAAGGACCCATTAAAGTGGGGGCCTGACATATTACTTCCACTCTACATGCTAATGATAACAAAAATAGGGTACTAAAATGCATGGAGTAATCAAATTCAAACCACTGATCAAAGAAGGTGAAGTTTACATCATTAGACATCAGAGTGAAAATAGCTACACAAAAATAGCGACCACTAGAGAATGATAAGGTGGCTAACTTCTTGCCAACAACTAATATAAAGAAGATCAAAACTACAGATCGAAGACATTCCAAAGTATAGTTTCAGTTCTTCAGTACATACATACTTTCTAATAGTCAACATGGACGTGTACGTCTAAGGTAAGCTAATGCTAACATTATATTTTAAATGATATTCCTCTCATTTGATGAGTACTGGTATCTATGTATCATAGATATCATAGGCACACAATGGACCCAAAGAATAAAGTAGGACATACTTTAATTTGGAGTGACAAAATCCATGATATTGTGCTCCTGATTAAGTAGGATTTATTTTTCATCCAAAAACTACCAAATTGTACACATTTATATGCATGCTACTGCTATGTTTTTGAATATTTTTTTTTTTCTTAAAGCTTCCACACATCTTAAATTATATATATTTCTTAAATTTGCAATGGACAAGAAGTTAAGGTTCGATTCTGGTGGGCCAAAGTTGAGCAAATTGATGAGAAGGCAAAATCTCATGTCATCGCAATAACATCTACAACTATGAGAAAATTTGGCAGTAAGTATTCATTTAATATCAATAATTTGATAATATTTTTTTTGCCTTTCAGTAAGCCTCCAATGAAATTAAATAATTGTTATTTTGTAGGATATTCTTTGACATCAATCAATGCAACACAAGTTTTTGTAGATTTACCGATTCCTAAAGCTATGAATGCATGTAATAGTTAAAAAATTAGAATAACGTTCTATTTTATATTTATACCTTACACTCTAACATGATTAAATTTCTTTGAATATATGGAAAAAGCCTATCTTCCAATGGTATTAGTGTCGAAGAGATTCATGTTGATGACCGTTTAAAAGGGACATTGGAGGATCAAATGCAGTACAATAGATGAACATCAGAAGAATTAGGTTTGAGTTTTTTACGACTGATCAAATTAGGTATGCTTATGTTTGATCATTTGACACTACTTTCAAAAAGCTCACATGGGTATGAATGATTGTATATGTGTCTACATGATAAGATATGGAAAGAGAACATATGAGATGTGAAAGATATAAAAACGAATCATTGTTCACCGTGTAATGAGTTACAAATAAGCAATCTCTTTCCAAGACAACATTTTTTTATTATGATCACGCTCACTAGGACCTTTGGCTGCGCCAGGTATTATGCATATATGAACGCAGTTACGACCAACTATTGGAAACGGCCCATTACATGTCCTACCGTCTCTTACCAAATTTTTAATCACTTAAATTCAAAATTAAAAATAATATTAGTTTCATAAGAAAAAGTATCATATATGTTAAACATGATTCTACCATTACGACCAACAATAAAAAAATAAAGCTAAATTATCCACAGATGGTATTGAAAAAATTAAAAAATCACTAAACACATGCTTCAATTAGTAAAGAGAGGCCACCACGTCCATATAATGTACAAGGGAACGAAAAAAACAACCCAAACAATCAAATTAAAAACAAATATTAGTAGTAAATAAAAAGAGCGAAGGAATTGAGAATTGCCTCTCACCCTGATATACCCTACCCACCTCGAGTTTTGACCGTTAGATCTTCATTAAAATTAGATCCAACGTTTCTAAATCCTCTACCGTGACCTGACAAGTGGACCCTTGTAAACATTGTTGACGCGTGTCTCTCTTACCGATGTCATGCGTTGGTTTTTACTCACCGTCGTCAACACCTACCCGCCCGTTGTACCCACGCACCAAGAGTTACATCTATGATCTATCCACCGAAAACATTCTCCCCTTCATCCCGTACGTCACCGCTGGCAGCACCGCCGTCAATAGGGTCCCGTACGTCGCCTAGGTGATCTCCTATTCTCCTTCCTCTACCTAGCCCCTCTTGATCCGAGCGGGTGCCCCAGATGGAGGCGTTTGCCCCTTGCCAATCATTGCGTGCTACCCTAACAGACATCCTGCCGCCACCATCATCTAGATCACGTATGTCTGTCATTGGAGAAGCCTGTCTGCGCGACAGCTGATCAAGCCGACGTTCTCGAGTTGGACCTTCTTCACGCGCATCATCTGCCATCGCCATCGTTACTCTCTGCTGTCAACACCCGGCTTGATTAATACTCGGCATGCCATTGCAGGCGAGCTGCATGTCGCCGGCGATTAGCGTACTGTGCACCTACACACGCCAGCAAGTGCCATGCATGCCCACGAAACCAGAGTACATCCTTTGTAGCAACTGCTTTGCTTTTTACATCAATTAATTTCACTCCATCCATCCACCTCATGCAAGTTTGATTTCATTTATTTATATATTATATCAATTCAGCGGATGTCATCTTGCATTGGGCTCTCCCTAATAAATCCTAGTTCTATAGTAAGTAACTTAGTATGTATAGTTGTAAAATTAATATTTGGCATTTAGCTTTATATTGTTGCAGATGGTTTTTTTTTTTTTTTTTTAATGAAACAGGAGGGGAAGGATCCCCAACTGGGCTTTTATTAAAATAAAACGCAATAAAAAGGTCTTACAAAGAGTTCTCAGGAAACATAGAAAGAATGAAAGAAAATGAGAAAAGTTACATATGAGAACGTAGCCATAAATCTAAACATAATCTATTGCTTGTGTGTTTGCTCTTCGCATAACAAGAGTAATTTCTTTCTTGAAGACTTCCTTGCAATGCCGAAGAGACTGTTGAATATTTCTGAAATTAATAATGACATTATTTCTAAGCAATTGTACTACAATATCTATCTATCTAAGCTATGATATCATATTTGTACAAAATGATTTTGTCATCTTCGCTTCTAGAGTTCCCAAGCTATTTTTTTTTCAATTTTCTTCTGCATGCGCAGATAGAGAACTGACATTGGTGCTGCTTACAATGATCCTACTACTGTAGATCGGTTGCTCAGATCTTTGTACACAATCTGCTAGATTTGACTGTTTCATGGATTTTGTTTGTACAAAGTCCAAATAATTTTATTTTGAGTTTGGTCTAAAATATGTATAATATATTAACAATGCAACGAGAAATTATGTTATCTTTGAGTTTATTATTTTAAATATTGATGATGGTATAGCTAATTAAAATCCTGGTTGACTCAACTTATCATTTTTTTAGAGTACATGTGCATCCAATCCTGTCTATTTCCAGGTTCGTCAATTTGATAAGTTGATAACAGGGTGCCATCTTTCAAAGTATAGATAAAAAGGTGAAACTCAAACCTGCCAAATTTATTTTTTCTATCCAAAGAGTCTCTATCCATTAATGTGATGATCAATGGAACTACATGCATATTTTGTATCCATCTACACTATATGCATATTTTGTATCCATCTACATACAAATAATAATAACTGGCCTTTAGCTCTGTTATATTTTGCTCCAGTTTCAGTACATGTACCAATATGTTGCCTGATCTGTATTTAATTGAATGTTTGTGAAGCCCGTGAGCATCATCGATGCATCCGTTCTGGGCATAGCTGAGCATCAGGCTGGGCAAGAGCATACGGTTCATGCAGCTTCCGAATCTGAAACTTGTCGACAAGAGCGTCGTGCGAGTGGAGTTCGACGAGAAGGATTAGAAGAGATTTGTGAATGACCCACTAGACAAGTACAACATGCACGAGGTGAGTTCCCAGATGAGAGGCGTCAAAAAAAAAAAAATGCACAAGGTGAGTTCACTGAGTTCTTTACCAAAAGTGCCAGATACAATGTCTCATGTCCCGGGATAGGTTTTGCCTTCAGCCTAGATCAATATTCTTGATTTTCAGTTAAGATAGATGTGATGAAAATTGTTTATGAGTTTGTGACGGCTTCTACACATTAGAAAAATCAATATATACAAGGGATGGGGTGACAAATACACACAAGTACAACCAAGTAAAGTGTAAATATTCGATTAGGTAGTGTGTTGAACTTTGTTATGAGTGCCCAAATTAAGCCGAATGACTTTATGTGTGTTGCATATACTCACTTCATTGTGTAAAATACACTTGAAAATTATGAGCTACAGATTCTGTAGAATACAATAGTGATGTATATGCATTCTCGTGTAAGAGGATGAAAATATTTTCTTAAATCCATTCTGCACCCAGTTCTGGAGAGCCTCCATTTCTGGTTATTGAGAACCTTGATTTTTTGTTATGTGTTATTGAACATTTAACAAAACCTATAATAGATCGTGAATTATATATAAATGAAAAATAAAAATAAACTTACATGTAACATTATCAAAAAATGTTGGATTAAAAAATAGTCCAAATAATAAGATTATAAGACAACAACAATTAAGGTGGAGAATAAAAACAATATATATCTTCTACGCACGTGCGTGCCGCACGTGCAGGTTAACTAGTATTAGTAAATGTCGGGACAAACTCTGTCCGACGTGTTAATGCCCAAAAGAAAATTGTGTCACTCTGGAATAAAAGAAAAATCAGATTGAATAAAGTATTAGCAATGCCGGGACAAACTCTCTCCGACGTGTTAATGCCAATTAAATAAAATTTTGTCACTCGGAATCAAAGAAAAATCGAATTAAATAAAGTATTCTTAATATAAACGACAAAAATATGGTTTTCAATTGTTTAAGTATAAAAAATAAAAAAATTATCTCAGACTTAAGAATCTAACCCGTGCTAGCACGGGTTGATGGACTAGTGTATCAGATAATCACAGTATTTGTTTGTTTCTGGTCGGCAATGGAAACGCTTTCACTCTCTTGCATCCGCAGCAGTCAGCACCGAGCGCCTTGTTCTCTGCAGTTCCTGCGCCCACGTGTAGACTCTGCACCAGGTCGTTTGTTCAGCGGCTCCGGCACCCACGTGAAGAAGAGTCGAGAATGACTGGCATCCCATTCCACTCGAGTTGGAGCGGTATCAGCTGTCCGCTAATCTGTATTTGATTACGCGGCATTTGTTTACTGAGGAGGTTGAAACAAATACGCAACAACGCAACTCGTTACCCAGTAAACATATCCCATTACATTTCTGCCAACCAAACGCTAGTAGCACTCGATTTAATTCGTATGCATCTAGATCCATCACTTCGTGCTCTTGCTCTCCAGATGCAGTCCATATGTCCAGATAGTAATAACTCGGATCCATGTGTTCATCAGGGTCGAGGTCTTTTCGACGACCTGCAAGGTGTGGTGGTGTAAAAGGCCTACACCAAGGGTATCCTCAACACCATCGCCAAGCGATGAAGAGTGAGATGCCGGCTCACTGATGATATCGCATGAAAAGATAGGAGGCCTTTAGGCGGAGTACCTCGACGGCGATGGCGACCGATGATTTCGAGCTTTTTTTTTTTGAGTTTTGAATGATTTCTGGCCGGCGTCTTAATGCACCTGTCTCTAAAAATTCATTTTCAGAGGCGGCAGAAGCACCCACCTATTCAAAAACACATTTACTGAGGCTGCATGTGCTGTCTGTGAAAATTTTTTACAACCGCCGGTGAAACTCTATTCTGTACTACATGGAGATGAGTATAACTTTATTTAGAGACAACAACTGATCAACATCGACATAACTTAATCGAAGGTGTTCTGCACTCCAGCACTGCTGATGTAGCCTCTCGAGGCCACGAGAACCAGAAGCTACAGAATCCTCTACATGTTAGATGGTACTTGGTGCAAATTATTGTGAAGCGTGGAAATTTATACTATGTAATTCTCGGATGAATGAATAAAGTGATGTTTCCTGTACATTTGTTATTTGTGTTTATATTGCACATTTAACTAATGTCTGCTTTAAAATCTTCACCAAGGTGGCTAGGAATCAAATTAATATGGTGGTCGATCATGTTATAAGCCCAACCCAATCAGCCTTCATGGCAGGATGGAACATCCTTGAAGCGCAGTTGTTATCCTCCATGAGACGATTCACGAACTTCATTGAAAGAATTTGAATGGTGTTATCTTCAAGATAGATTTTGAGAAAGCATATGACAAGGTTGGATGGCCTTTTCTTTTTCAAACGTTACATATGAAGGCTTTTTATCCAAATGCATCCAATGGGTTGAAACCTTTCATCTCGGACTGTAGTGTAGCAATCAAAGTAAACAATGAGGTCGGGCATTACTTCCAAACTAAGAAAGGACTCCTACAAGGACACCGTTTGTCACCTCTTCTGTTTAGTATTGTTGCTGATATGGTGGCCATACTTATTAAAAGAGCAAAAGAAGAGGGTCAGATTAGTGCGGTGCCCCATCTAGAGGATGGTTGTTTATCAGTACTACAATACGCTGACGAGACCATACTTTTATCGAACATGATCTGGACCAAGCCCGAAACATGAAGCTACTACTTCATGCTTTTGAGCAGGCATTTGGTCTTAAGATAAATTTCCGTAAGAGTGAGATACACTGCTTTGGAGAAGCCTAGGAAGAAGAGGACAAATATACAAAGATTTTTGGGTGTAAATCTGGAAATTTTCCTATGTCTTATTTAGGCATTCCGATTTATTTCAGAAAGTTACGGAACGCAGACTGGCACAAGGTAAAGAATGTTTTGAGAAGAAGTTGAGCTGCTGGAAAGGAAAAACATCTATCGACTGGGGGAAGACTAATCATGATTAATTCAGTTCTAAGTAGTCTACCCATGTATATGATGTCTTTCTTTGCAATCCCTAGAGGGGTGCTTAAGTAGTCTACCCATGTACAGTGTAGTGTACCAGCGTTACAACCAAGCCATGTATAGGAATAAAGCAGCCCAATCAATGGCACACGCGCGCGCCGCCACGCCCAGTGCATCTTCCTTGGCATCTTCTTCTCTGTCTCCTCTCCCTACCCGGCTACCGGCCCACCTATTGCCTTTAAAAATGCCTCGCTCCCTGCCCCTGGATGCCATTGCCACCTCGTCTTCACACTCCCAGCAGAGCCTCGGTCGGTCGCCTCATCAGATAGCTTCCTCGATCGATCACATTTCGCGCGCAGCAGCAGCAGCAGCAGAAGCAGCCATGGTCAGGAAGCTCGCGCTCGCCTCCCTCTTCTTCAACGGCAGAGAGGGAAGCCACTGCCTTTCCTCCTCGGCGTCCATGTCCATGTCCATGTCCGCCGCCTCCTTCAGCACGGCGGCGTCGTGGCAGTGGCCATCTTGCACGCAGGCGAGGATGTGCTCCTTCCGAGGCGACAACAGGCCGGAGATCGTGTCCATGCGCCACGACACCCGCAGCAAGCCAGAGGAGCAGGAGGACGGGTACAAGTACAGCTACGGGACGAGCATGAACCCGGCCTACGCCCACGACTACTCATCAGCCGGCGCCGCCGATTGCGACTCCTCCAACGGGCTCTCCAACTCCTCCACGAGCCAGAGCCTCTACCTCTCCAAGGCGCCAGCAGATCCCGCCGCCGTCGCCGTGGACGAGGACGAGGCGATCATCCACGGGCTCCGCTCCTCCATGACCCAGCGGCTCTTGTTCCAGCCCGAGTCCACGAGGTCCATCGTCAAGACGAAAAAGGCGTCGGCCATGGCAGCGTTCGATGGCGCCACGGCGCTGGCCATCGAGTCGGCCGACCCTTTCGGCGACTTCCGGCGGTCCATGGAGGAGATGGTGCTGAGCCATGGCGCCGACGACTGGGGCTGGCTCGAGGAGATGCTCGGGTGGTACCTTAGGGCCAACGGCAAGAAGACGCACGGCCTCATCGTCGGCGCCTTCGTCGACCTGCTCGTCGCACTCGCCTCCTCCTCTGTTCCCTCCCCCGCCTCCTGCTCCTCCGGCTTGAAGCAGAGCCGGCATCTTCAGGCTGCCAAGACAGGCGAACAACGAACGCAAACAGAGTAGGCGAGTGCTCATCATCAGGGCTAGTGCGGATGTGTGCAACTGATTTGATTTCGTTTGATTCACGTCATGATAAACACCAATTTGGTGCTTGTTGGTTGATATCTATCTTGCGAGTTTGATTGATCATGATCATGCATGGCAATTGGCAATGCAGATGTAGCAGATGACTGTTGTATAATATAATTGTATATTCTTATTAGGCCTCGAGACAGAGCTTATTAGCTTCAGTGCTTGTCCGGTAATGAATGATTTGCGTGGCGAGTTAGCTTGGGCTCAGCGACACCTCATTTCAGTTTTCAAACTTGCATGCACTGTGCGTTTTCAAGATAAGTGACATGGAAAAAAAATGTTTTCGAAACATGCATGCACTTGTAGGCCATGGAGACTCGCTCGTATTGAAAGACTATTCGTTTTAGAAAAAGAAGGCTCTCTTTTTCCCCTCGCAGAACTACAGAACGCAGATATGGTCACATTTTTTTCATGAAATTTGGGGTCACCATAATCATCCACTTTGTGCATATGCATGCATGCACTTTTACCATAGATCCTAGGAATGCAGCCCCAATGCATGTTTTTCCAAGGCAAATAAATACGCTTACAAAGTTGGACGGTGGGAGTAGTAATATATAGTCAAGAAAACAAGACCCGAAATATCCTTATACTGAAATGAAAAAACACAAGACCGTAATAAAGGTGGCCGCTGATCGTCGTTCTTCCTCATGGATTTGTTGCCATTGTAGTGGAGGGAGCTCGTCGGCAAATGGAGGGTGAACAGGGTCGTGGCGGCGTAAATCTGGGGACACGAATTGCGTCACTTTGCCTGTGCCTCTGGGAAAGGCCGACGACATCGTACACCTGTAAGATCGACCAATTAACAAACTACTAGTGTTGACACTCAAAAGTGTCCCGATACAGGAATTGGGCTATATCATCAAGTTCTTAGCATTCAAGAGGTGATGGAAAATATTTGACGCCACCAACAACGAAGAAACAAGCAAAAAAAGGAGGACAGCGCTTGGCCCAATGAAGTTGGCTCAGCCGGCTCGCCAGGACGGCTTAGCCGGTTCATCAACCTAGAGTCAGCTTAGCCGACGACTTGCCTATACGGCTAACCCGACTATCCCCAGCTGCTAGGCGAGCTGCAGTGCTTAAGCCCGAGGAATCCGCCTTAGAGCCAACTTTCCCGGCTATTCCCAGTCGGTTTGGTTTCCATATCGGTTTTGGACCTATTTTGGATGTAGGAAACTTGGAGATTGCATTTTGGACTTGTTTTGTACTGGGATAAGACCACCCCCCTCTATATATCTGACAAGATCACGGCCTATTGAGGATCCCAACTTTCAGTCATCAAAATACACGACACTTACCCCTTTTACTCAACTTTCTGTCTATCTCACTGTTCGTCACGTCTCTCGGAGAGATTTGGCAGCATTCTAGGTGGCCTTGCCGACTCTAGGACAACCTCCACGTGCTCCTCCCTGACGTCGGGGAGGTGTTCGGGAGTCTTCCAGGCAAAGAACGGGCTCAACATCGGCCCAACCAGTCTCTAGATCCGTTTCGTCGATCCCGGTGCGTTCTTGCTGTGATCAAGGTCGTGTGTCGACCGCGGACGTCCTAGCCCTTGCTGGAGTGCGATCTGAAACCCCTTCCGGCATCAACAACTAGTTAGATGTAAAGTAAGAATTTGACAGCTAGATGAGTCTTGCTGGTGTGTGATCCGGAACCCCTTCAGGCGTCAACAACTAGTTAGATGTAAAGTAAGAATTTGACAGCTAGATGAGTCTTTGTTTAACAAGCCTAACAGGAGAGCTACCGATTATATATACCTACTAAATAGAAGAAAGCACAAAACAACAGTATAACATATAATATGACCACACGGGTCGATCAAGCAACGACGACAACAGACATCGCTGGCATCGATCAATGAGGGAGAGTTAAATACTTACCGCAGCCAGCATCGTAGTTGCTAATAAACGCAACATGGCCAGTGGAAGTATGCATCGGCACATCACGAGCAAACACCACCTGGCTACTGGCAAGTACTTGGGACCAGGGGCGAAGCTACGTATCCATTAGTTGGTGCAAATACACCCATAACCATCTCACATTCACCATGTGTGCACCCCCCTCAATCAAGGATCATGCACCCCCCCACGAGCCAACATGGTAGCATGAAAGCTCGAGCCGACCAATGCCAAGCAAGTAATTATTGCTTGTTTGCAGATTATCTCTATCATAGGAATAGATATAAATCGGTGTTCAGATTTGTATTGTGGAGATTTTTTTTCATTCGAGGTACAGATAGATTCGATATCAAGTACACATAAGAATAGTAAGGTTTATTTGGATCGGCTAAGACTAATTATTAGCCGAGCTAAAAAGCTAGCTAAAAAATTAGCCATCTAACTATTAGTCAGTGCATGTTTGTATCCTTCGCTAATGGGCTAACAACTAGGCAAGGCTTGTTGAAAATTAGCCCTAGTATTTGGATGAGCTAGAGCAAAATTTTAGCTAAAAGTTGTTAGCCACTTAGCCTATAGGATCCAAACAGACTATAGGTAGAGACTCATTTTTTATTATTTCATAATTATTAGGAGCTCCTGATTTGTCGAACTATTAAGTTCAGTAAAAGTTTTTTTTGAAATGGGTTGGTCATGGTAATATGCCATTTGGATCACTAATGCCATTTGATTATGTGGCAAATAATTGACAACATCTAATTTTCTATACACAAACTCTTCACACATTTCAAGGGATGTCACTTGGATCAAACTTTGAAAACTTGGATCAAACTTTGAAAGAAAAGTTAAAATGTTTGAAGACCTCTTAGGCCTGTGAACTTTGAAAACACATTTTGAAATCCCCAAACTTTTTACATGATGCACCACAGTGGTCGGTATAGCCTAGAAATGGACCTACAGTGCACATTTTACAAGTTAGCGATGTGCATGGCACCATTTGGACCTATGTGGCAGCCCTGAACAATCACTAGTACAGGATTTATTTTAGATGACACTCCGCCGTGAGGCCGCCCGCCACGGTTAATTAACCGTGGCGGGAACCTTAAAATGCCCGCCACGGAAAATAACCATTAACCGTGGCGGGCATCCTGCCCGCCACGGTAAATAGATTTTCCGTGGCGGGCAGATTAAAAGGCCCATCACAGAAAATGCAGGCCCGATTACAGGCCTAGACAGCCCAATATCCCACTCCCACTATATAAGCAAGGTGAAACACTAAAGACCCAATGTCCTCTCTCTCTCTCTCTCTCTCTCTCTCTCTCTCTCTTCCTCACTTAGCAGCAGCCGGCCCTCTCTCTATTCGCAAGAAACACCGAACGCCCCTCTCTCCTTCGCGACAAACACCAACCGCCGCTCTCCTTCTCCCTCACGTGGTGGCCGCCAGCCCCGCCCTGCCGCCCCTCCCCATCCCAAGCCCCCTCCTCTCCTCTTCCCCTCCCGGCGCCTCTCCCTCCCCATCCCACAGCGCGCCGGCCCTTCTCCCTCTCCGTCCGGCGCAGATCGGTGGTGTTGGTGGTCCTCCTCATCCCGGTGGTGCAGATCCAGGCTCCAGCGGCGTGGATCCATGGCGTGGTGGCCCTCCTGCGGCGGCTTCGTGCGCGGCGACGTGGGATCCATGACGTGGTGACCCTCCTATGGCGTCCTCGTCGTGCCGGACGACGGGGATCCGGGCGCGGCACACCGGCAGGAGCGGCGGCGGCACGTCGGGCGGGCAGGAGGCGGCGGTTGGGACAGGCGTGGATGGGGGCGGAGGCGGCGGGAGGACCCGGCGTGGATGGGGTAGGAGGCGGGAGGGGCGGCGGGTGGATCCAACCTCGGCGTGGCAGGGAGGCGGGGAGGTCCACCACGGGCGGGCGGGTGGGATCCGGGCTTGGCGGGCGGTGGGCTAACGGTTTTTTTTTTTACGGGGATTAACCACGGCGGGCATATGACGCCCGCCTCAGAAATCGTGGATTTTCCGTGACCTCGTTTCCATGACGGGCACACGGTTGCCCGCCTTGGAAAATGAAAAGTGCCCGCCAAAAAAAAACTTTTTTAGGTAGTAGTGAATTCTGAGACTGCTGATGCATTTGATTCTTAAAAAATATCGAATTTTACCATGTAAATATGTTCATATCAACGTTACTCCCTCCGTCCCCTTAAAGGGTGACGTTATGGGAAGCGTACAAGTCGAATTTTCTCAATTTTGACTAGGTTTGTAGAAAATACGTGCAACATTTATATCTTCAAATAAATTTGTTAAAAAACTAGACTTAAAATCTTTCCGATGATACTAATTACTTAGCATAAATATTTATATATTTTAATATATAATTTTCGACAGTTTGAAAACGTTGACTTCTTGGGAAGCGAGAATGCATCTATTTTGGGACGGAGGAAGCATGTACTACCGAAGCGATGCACACCCGTCGTTTCAGCTCTATGTTTGCCACTGCTTGGGACCCATCATGCATGTAACTTTATACTACCTTGCACAGCTAGCCCAGCCGTCCTTGCTTGCTGGTGAGGTGTAGCTCTATGTTTGCCACTGCTTGGGACCCATCATGCATGTAACTTTATACTACCTTGCACAGCTAGCCCAGCCGTCCTTGCTTGCTGGTGAGGTGTTGAATGCATGACTTATCGAATTGCCGGACATCTATAGGCGCTGTGTGTGCACTATCGAATTACCGGAACAATCAAGACACAGTCGATTACCACGTGCCAGGATGGGCGACCAGACCCCACACTGCAAAGGGGGCCATCCCATTCTTGTGGTACTTTAGGATTAAAAAATTTGTCTCACGATAAAAGATATTCTAGGATTCTGTGGTCATACATATTTACTCCGATCCGTCCTTCCCACGATAAGTGGCATTATAGGATTAAAAATTGCTCTTAAAAATCTGTCTCACGATAAATGACGTTCTAACTCTTGGCCCACCAAGAACTATTAGTTTTAGCTACTTCTTTGGTTTCCAAAGTACATGCTAAGTCACCTTTCTGCATGGGGCACTATTAGATGCATCATTTTTCTATAACACTAATTTCTCCAAACAATAATAGAATGTCAGGGATTGAGAGTATCTACAAAATCCTTCATCTCATTGTGTTTACACAAACCAGGGTTTGCACCAACACACCGGGAGGGCTTTGGACGCCTACGAGGTTGCGATCAACCTGTAACAAGCAGTAAGACTCACAACTTGATCACCAAAACCGATCTAGAGAGCGGTAGAGGTGATGTAGAGCTTGATCTCGGCTGCGAGAGCTTCAGAACGACCTCCGGAAGGATCCGTCGGGAGGAGCGCACGCGAAGGTTGCCCTAGGGTCGGCAAGGCCACCTAGAACACTGGCGAAATTCATCGAGAACGCCGTCGAACAGCAAGTTTAGGGTTTGAAAGAGATAAAAATAGAGTTTAGGGTTTGTGTATGACGATTGGATGTAGATAGGATCAAATCGGCCATGAACCTCTCATTATATAGAGGGGGTGGTCTTATCTCCTTTGGAACCGCCTTAGATGCGTTTCCAAGCATCAAAACTTGCCAAAACCGATTAGAAAAGAGACCGGTTCGGACAAGTCATGAAATCGCGCATAGGTTCTACACGCTGGACGCCCGACTCAATGACGCGCCGGACGCGCCAGGCGCCGTCACCACGGGCGTGGTCCACAGACCAATGCACCAGAGTTGTTTTGGTCGCGCAGAGTGTACCTGTATTAGCCAATGTATTTTCTTCGACTGAATTCGAAATATTGGTTCGCCGTAGTTTGCTGCGTTGCGGGCTAAAAGATATGAAAATCCGGCGGGCGACGGACGTCCAGTCACAAGCTAGAACCGCGCAGCAAGATGCTCGCTCCCCGGGCGTCCGCGATCCATGCGCGCTAGCACCAAATTTCGCGACACGGCCAGCATCCGATGCGTGACTCCTGGCAAAATTCGCCCAAATTCCAGCGCGTCGCCGGACGCGCCCTATTGAGTTCGTTTATACCGGATCCCTAACAGGCGCATTCCAGTCCCAGCGCCTGACCTTAGGTTGGGCGTGTTAGGACCGAGTAATCGCCCTCTTCGCCGGATCTTGTGGTCTTGTGGCCTTGTTACCTCATTTTTGGTCATGTTTGTGGTCATATTGACACATTGAAATCACGGAAATACGCCCCGACATTTTCGGGTGTCAACACATTGGAAACTAACATTTTCATTTGTTTGTCGGTCCGTGGGTCAAACTAGGAGCCACGTACAGCCACCTCGGTTTTTACAAGCCCGACCAATGAAGTCTATTTTCTCAAAGCTAGTCCACTTTTGCTGCTATTTTTCACAAAAATGCACATGAAGGCTCTTGTTTGAAGAAAGCACATGATTCCCTTTCTTTGAGGGGATTGGTATCTAGCAATCTATCCTAGTTCTAGCTTGTCTGCATTGGTAGATGGAATATCATGGAGTGGCTCTTTTATTTTTTCCATTTATAGAGGCAAATTTTTAAAATACGCGTGTGAAGGAAAAACCAGTTTGTGAATAATCCGATCAAGACCGGTACTTCAAGGTTTGTAACTACCAAACCATCTCAATTAATTCTTGCTTATTCGATTTGTTGGATTACCATGCAATTTGAAATTAATGACATATAGATGCTATTACTCAATTTTATCTATCAATTTTAACAGGTTTGCTTATGGATTGTCTTGTGGTTCATTGATGCATCACTGATGAATGTATGGTCTGGTGCAAAGAAATTTAAGATTTTGTATTGTACAAGTTTAAGGAACGCTTCAAAAAACTACAAATTTAAGGAGCCAAGTGTATAATTTGTAGGTATCAAGACTGGCATGAAAAATTTGAGACAAGTTTAGGGAGATAAACGTACAATCTGAAATGGACGAGGCCCTAATAGAGAATTTTGAGACAAATTTTAGGGAGCCAAACATATAGTTTATATGTAAGGATGCCTGAATGATAACGCGGAATAAGCTTAAAAGGATTGTTAGTGAAATGTATTCTTATTATTGTATTATGTGGCCCGACAAACCAATATGCGATGGTAGTACTCTTCTCTATCTTTATATATCCCATAATATAAGGCATCTTTTTACGATAACTTAAGGCTAGTCTCAATGCCACACAGTTACCAAGACAGCCACTTCAGCTTTTGTGTTGGCAACTATGATAGCGGGTTTCATCTAGATAGAACTCTATGAAACTCTCTCTATCTCTCTCTTCATAACTAACCTGCCAACTCATCAAATTTGCTGATGTGCCACAACATTAAATAAGAATGAAACTCCTTCAAAAGTCCCATTGAGACTGCCCTAAGTCAGATGAGAAATGACTAAGGATGGCAACGGGTCGGGTTCGGATCGGGTGGAGTCTCCGTGCACCCAAACCCGAAACCCAAAATTGAAACCCGAACCCAAACCCAAAACCAATTCGGGTGAAAATCCATCACCAAACCAAAACCTGTGGGTATCGAAACCCGAACGGATACCCGAAACCCGAATGGATACCCAAAACCCATGGATTACCCGCGGATATATATACATATTCACATGTATAAACAAGAGACAACAAATAATAAATATTTTCATGAGTCAACTTTAAATAAATTTAATAATTTAAGTAAACAAATTATTATTAACATATTATAAAACATAATTTTTAATTCAAATGATTTATTTTGGGTATCCATTGGATATCCATGGGTGGAATACTAAACCTAAAACCGAACCCGAACCCAAACCCGAACCCGAACCCGAAAAATATGGGTGAAAACCGCACCGAACCCAAACCCGCGGATTACCCCGCCCAAACCCGATCCGCTGCCATCCTTAGAAATGACGCATGTACTCTTCGTGAAGTCCAACTCTGTTTCCAACATTGCATTAAAGATTTTTTATTGGTTCAAGTAATTTAGTTGCATATTGAAAGCTGAAATTATAGTTTCCAAAATTAAGTTTAGTCATGCAAAGTAAAAAAAGGTTTTATAATTGAACCTGAAATTAAACTCCTATATTGGTTGAACAAATTCAAATGTTTGAACCCCTTATATATGTTGTATCAATAAATTCCAAATTATAGTATAATTCAGCTTTATTTGAGTTCAAAGCTAAACATCTCCGACCGAAAATAAAAATGGATCGGCATTTAAACTAGCAAATTAGTTTCAGTTACCTATATGGCTAGGCCCCAATTGTATCATCTATGCGACTATATATATGTCTAGCATATATTTTTCTCTGTTCTATATTATAAGTCGTTTTGATTTTTCTAGATACACACATTTTGTTATGCAACTAGATATACGATATGTATAGATATACAATAAAAATTGTATAACTAAAAAAGCTAAAATAACCTATAAATTAGACGGGATGGAGTAACAAAGGAAGAGACGGCAACCAAGGCAGCGAACTCACGGCGGCTGCAGCCTGTGTACAAGTGGCAGCTAGCGAACGCCATTGTTGTATACAGCAAGCCCTTGCTCACGGGACCATTGCAGCCATCGAGATCGTACATAGTACGTGCCAGCGACAGCCCGTCACTGTATGTGGATGTGACTCTACGCGCTGCCACTGCAGTTTCGTTGCGTGCGAGCGTGCAAGCGATAGAAGAAAAGTGTTACGGCTCAAATGTTTTATAGAGTAAAATCCAGCTGCAGTCCCCAAATTTTTTCAGTTCTCTCATCCTGGTCTCTAAACTCGCAAATCACGTGTTTATGTCATCAAACTTACTCACATGTGTCATCCCGATTCCTGAACTCGCAAATTGTCTGTTTAGGTCCACAAACTTGTTTGGCTATGTTATCCCGGTACCTAAACATGCAAATTGACAATTTATGTCTTTAAACTTGTTCAGTTTTATCATCCCGGTCCCTAAACTCGTAAATCGTCCATTTAGATCCTCAATCTATGTCACTATATTTGCATGTCAAATTCTGAAAAGAAAGTGATATCGCAGAATATTCCAAGAACAAATGAGAGTAAGCTTTATAACCAAATTTAGCATTTTTCAAGATCTCGACCAGATTGATCCTAGCATTACGGACGTCATGTGTGGCCCAGGTGGCTCAAAATCTTCTCAGTGCACCATTTTGGACTGTAAGTCATGGTATTCTACAACTTGATATAGTAGCTACGTTTACAACTTGTTGGGCCAAGGTGAAACATCAATACAAATTCAATGGTGGGTGCATTTACTTCTATATGTATATGCTGCTGCTGTTTGGGTGCTTGCTTAGACTCAGGTCTTCGTCGCCATGCATGCATGCGTAGAAGCCGCCAGCTAGAACTGACAGTAGAAGAGTCTTGCGGCTCACATACACAGATACAGTATGGATGCATGTGTATGCATATAAATGATTTGAGCTGTTCTTCAATCGGTTCTTGCTGTGGCTTATATGCATGCGTGCATGGCGACGGAGACCGGGAGTCAGACGCTAGCGCCCAAACGGCAGTGGCACAGCACGAGGTGACGGGGCAGCCACATACAGTCACGGCTGTCGCGCACACGAACCTCATTCAAGAGCGTTGCGACGAGACAACTTATTGAACATTATGTTTACATACTCATTTATTTATCAGTTTGAGTATGTTTATATACTCATTTTAACATACTCTAAATCTTACTTACACGAAAATATTTTCAAAAGAACCCTTATTTTTAATATATTATTATAATACAATTATAGTAGTATATAAAATAAGTATAACCATATACTCTATGAATACTTATATATGGTCTAGTATGATCATATATTTTGTCTAGATATACTTCGTCGGGCCATATATTATCTAAATTTAAAGATATACATATGGAAATAACTACTCCTAGTAGTAGGAAATAATTTCAATATATATATTGTACACGTGTGTTTTGAGCCGCAGTATTTCTTCTATCTGTTCTCGCTGGCAGCTAGCAATGTAGCATGCATGGCGACGAGAACTTGCCGTCGATGCTACCACCCAAACGACAGTGGCAACATGAAGTGACAGGGCAGCCACGTACAGTCACGTCTCTCGTGCTCACAAATAGTACTTAGCTAGACATCGACAAACCTTATATATAATTTCCTAATGCTTTCCGACATCATTGGTGACGACGACCACCATTATTTGAGTACCAACCTTATTAAGGGGCATCGGGTTTTGTGCCCTCGTTTTAAAGAAAAATAGTGATTTTATTTTGTTTTTAAATTTTTTTGAATTTACCTCTGTATTCTCAAACTGACGGAAGAGTTTGTCCCTCTTTATAGTCTTTTTTAACCGTATTAACTTTTGGACAGAGAGAAGTTAGCTATATAATTTTGCTCTGTTTCCCATGTTTTGAGGTCAGATATGTAGATTATATGTTTTGACAGTTTTTTTATAGACAATGACAGCTAAATCTGATGGAATTTACATTGTTTATAAACCTGACACGTCCATTGTTCTATACAGAAACAACGATCTGCAGAACAATTTTTCCTGCCATTGTGTATATATAGACACGATGCCTGCGTGTCCTGCTCTTCGGCTGCGTGCCTGACATCATGTATATATAGACGCGCAACAAAAACAATGTACTTATAAATTCAGAATGACTTATAATTTAGGATGAACGATATATCTATCTACATCCTGTACTCCTATAAAGCAAAAAGCTCACGGTACATATTTCTATGTGATTTTGTAAGGCCATG
>JADLZK010001401.1:0-72132 GCA_015847255.1 Hyparrhenia diplandra
CCAAACAACACTTGTTATTATTGTTATTGCAAATCAATTTTAAACAAAATTGCACCCATTTTGGATAACCACACAATAGACGCCAGTGTTGAGAGCACTACATGCCCTGCCCCCATATATATGTGTGCATTTTTCTGCTTCTAATTTCTTCGTTCCATCGCTAGTTGCAAAGCTGGTGCATGTATTCAATTTACCTCGGCAAAATTAGAGTGATGGGACCACAAGAGATTACACATGTCTTAATGATCAAAATAATTTTTTAAAAATTAGTTTCCATGTTTCCACCTACTTTAAATTGGTTTCAATTAATGTATCCACTTTCCATCATATATATTTTGCAGCATTATTGCTGCCCTGATGTGCTAATGAGTGCCCATATGCATTTCGTGCTTAAAATTTCTTCCATCATATCACAGCAACACAGGCAGTACAAAGGCAGATGTCAACCTTGTCGATGCAAGGGCAATTCATCTTAATAATGGATCCAAAGTTCTAATACAAGCGATACAACCTTAACAAATAAACTCGCTTCGAGAGGCTTTATAATGTTCGTTCATGGTACTTCCTTCTTATGGCGCGAAAATAGGGGCAGCAGAAACGACGGCTCCGGTGGTTACTCAGCCACATTAACCAATTCATACTCTACTAGCGACAAGTTGTTGTCTTCCTTCACTGTGAAGCTGGCTGGCTCCGTAGCCTCAATCCGTCCCCATTTGTCCACAGCAAGCCTCATCGATCCTTTGAACATGTCAATTCTAGCATTGCGCAAGATCACTGTGGCATTGGGCTTCAGCAAGTCAACTGCAAAGAAGCAGAGCACACCATAAGTCCAGGGCAAATGAACTATCAAAACAAAACAATCATCAACCATGGCGTTCACAAGACAGCAAAGACAAAACAAGTCAAGAATGAATGGCTTTTAACACGGCCACAACATGTATATGTAAATGTAAGATCCCAGTGTCAATTGCAAACATTTGACAGTGCTGCATGTACTGTACAAGCTCAGTTAACAAAGGTATGGAGCAAAGATAATATGATTGTATCCTTACTAATATGCAAACTTTTAAATAGAGCTACCAATGGCACATTTTGAAAGCTTTAATGCCACTTGACCCCCGTACCCACCCACCACCCCAAAAAAAAGTAACAAGAAAAAAGACTACTAATCAGCACTACAGTTGAGCAGATAGAAACAGTAAAATCCAAATTTTATATGGTGTCCATCAACATTGAAGATGAACTATGATGAAATAAGACTTCCAGTTTTTTTATCACTCATAGGGTGAAAGATATTTCATAGAGAACAGCAGCAAATATAAAAAGTTGCTGCAAAGGCAGGTAATTTTCCGTCCACCCAGATTAGAACACACCCTCATTCAAATTCAAAGTAGACATCAGCAGTAGTGTATCTGAACATGAGATACGACCTATTATGAGTAGCATAATGTTGTTCATAATGATGCATCATCTTAGCTCAATGAAACGGCAGTGCAGAAAAAAGGCCATAAGACATAGGGATAGCAAATAACAGCTGATACTTGGTTCTGACCTCTAATATGGCATTATTGGCATATGATTGGCTGATTGTATTTACTGTTCTACAAAAAATAAGGTCAACAAACTCTTTTCTGAACTAAACCTCAGCTTAATTTTGCTACCAGCTATCCCATCCATAACTGGAACTAAATAAATTCAAAAAAACGGTGTTGTCTTGGAACTTATTCCCCAGCTTTTCTTCTATAATCATCACAGATAATCGCAATAAATTTTATCAGAAATAATGACGTGAAATTTTTATGATACTCAACACTATTAGGTAAAAGATATTCCACAAGAACAAATACAAAAGATAGCAGCTAAGGCATGTAATTTTTTTATTTAGATTTAAGCAGGCAGCCACCAGAACCACCCCACCCCCCACCCCCACCCCCCCCCCCCCAAACACGCACACAAAGAGCACATCCTCATTTGGGTTCAAAATAGATGCAGAGCAGTAGTGTGTCAGTCCATGACATACGACATATATGAGTAGCTAGCGTGCTGTCTAGATCATGGTCATTAAAGCTGTAAAGCGAGGCGTGGCGACCAACTATCGCCTTACGCTTAAGCGAGTAAGGCATGAGGCGAGGCGACGCCTTACAATCTAAAGGAAAATTTAAAACAGCAGCTCAGAGCAGTATATAGATTATAAGGAAAAAAGAAAAAGGAGGAGTAAGAAATGATCTGTCCCAGCCCATGTGCCCCTCACGCTCGTAGTCCTAGCATGTCTAAAACTCTTCATCTCTCTCCTGTGCCGCTCCGCCACCGCAACACTCTGCTATGCCTTTGCCACCGCCCATCTCCCCCTCTCTATCTCTCTCTCTCTCTCTCTCTTGTTTCCCTCACCTTCCCGTTTTGGACGCTGCACATAGATGGAGGACGAGGAACAGAAGAGGCGGGATGCTGCAGGCCAGCGCCGATTGGGGGAAGACGTCCGCTCCTTGCCACGGCCCGTACAGGCGACCGCAGGGCACGTGGTCGGCAACTTCTCTCGTTCCCCTCCCATTCTCCTGCTCACTTGTTGGAACTAACCAGAGCTTAATTTTGGTACCAGCTATCTCGTCCATAACAACTGAAACTGTGTGTTTGGTTTGAGGAATGGAGCGGTCCATAATCTCCTTACTCCTTACTTTTTTTTTTGTTTGGTATAAGTGTGTGTTTGGTTTGAGGAATGGAGCGGTCCATATTCTCCTTACTCCTTACTTTTTTGGTGTTTGGTTTAAGTGTGTGTTTGGTTTGAGGAATGGAACGGTCCATACTCTCCTTACCCGTGCTTTTTTTTGTTGTTTGGTTTTTGGAATAGAACGAGTTGATTCTCCACTGCCTCACTCCTCAACAGTTATTAACAATTGATGTAACGAAGTCATGATGTGCCACCTCATCTAGGATGAGTTGATTCTGCAACAAACCAAGCACACCCCAGCTTTTCTCCTCTATGTAGTCATCACAATCCACAGGTTTTATAAACATAGTAACTTTAGTACATTTGCAACTGGACTGTGATGACACGCTAATACATCTGGCATGGAAAGGCCGCATTTCTCATCTTCCTCCCTAGTTGTTTTATGTATGTATGACATGAAAGTCATTTGCGTGGATGAGCGCAGTGAGGTCAGATGGAAGAGGTGATGAAATCCAGCCCGGCACCGCACAGGAGAGGAGAAAACGATAGAGAAGGGAGAGGGAGGAGGATAAGCATTGACCTTGGTCGTTGCGGGCGGTGAATACGATGGCGCCGGTCTCGTCCCCGACGAGGCACTCGGCGATGCGCGGCGCGCGGGATGGGGCGGCAGCGGGCGCGCCTGGGCGAGCGCGGCCGGGCACGGGGTGGCGCTGACGACCTTGACGGTGAGGGTGTGTCCGTTGGTGCCCGGCTTGAGCTGGTCGACCTTGGTGAAGACGGGCTTCCGGAGCGCCGGCTTGTCGCTGCCGCCCTGCGCCGCCGCGGTGGACATCGCCGGTGAAGGGGTGGAGGGTACGGATCGGGCTGGAGTCACTGTGGTGCGGAAACCCTAGCGCGTCTGGGTGGGGTGAAGGTGGGGTGGGGTTGGGGTGCGTGCGTGCGGCGCGGAGGTGGAGTGTGAGTGGGGTGATGAGGGGAGCAGTAAACAAGACGACGACCGACCACCAGCTGCTTTTTTTTGCGGGCGTTAAGACCAGAGTAGTTGGGTCGGGCCTGGATTACCCCAATGTGTCGGGCCGGGCCTCGAAGTTACGTTTCATTTCATGGGGGCCGGGAACGGATTACCCCAAGCAGCTCGCGGGAAAATCCCGGAAAAAGCTCGAATGTGATTTGTCTTGTTAGGGTGCGATTGGTTGCCCTACCATTGGACTACAAGGCATCCCCGCACCACTTTACCTGGATTACCCCACGGGCCTTAATTACGTTTCATTTCATGGGCGGGCCTGGATTACCCCGCTAAGCTCGAATGTCGGTGTCTTGTTAGGGTGCGATTGGTTGCCCGCGATACAGGCATCCCCGCACCACTTTACCGCACCGCCTCGTATACCATTTTGTGTTTGATTTCCCTTCGTATCATTTCATTTGCCGTCCGTCTCGTTCCTTTGCCCCCTCCATCTCGGTCGGCGAGAAGCGTCGAGCTTCCTCGTGGGCCGGGCGGCGTGGTGCGTCGTCGAGCTAATGTGGAAGATGGTGTCATCCCCGATGTACGCCCGGGGAGGATAAAGGTCACCCCCTCTCGCTTCCCCAAAGGCGGGGCGGGGCGGGAAACGTGCCCTCGCCGGTGGCGGAGCTGGGCGAGCTCATACCCTCGCCGGTGGCCGGCGCCGGCAAGCGATCACAGCGTCATGCCCGCCCGCGGCGGCCGGCGTGGCGCGGGGCGGCGGCGGGAGCGAGGCGGTGGGGGCGTGACGAGTTGCGAACCGCCGCGCTCGCGGAGCCGCCTGTTGCGCTCATCTGTCCCCGTCCGGTCATCGAACTCGCGCGCGCTAGCGTGTTGCGCCCGTCGCGGCGGCTTCGCGCGGTGGAGGTAGGCACGCCCCGCGCCCGTGGTGGTCCCTGCGGCAACAATCGGCCGTCTTGTGACCCCTCGGGGACAAGCGGTTGTTAGCGCGCCCCGTCCGCGCCGCCGCCCGGTTTGCCGCGCTTGATGCGCTCGGGGCTCCCGCTCTTGAAGGTGGTGCTGCGAGGATGCGGCGTGGGCTAGCGCAGCACCCGGGGAGCAAGAGGTGCGGGACCTCGTCGAGTTCGTCATGGACCTCGGCCCGCCGCCCGAGGTTGCCTTGTCAATGACGTGCGCCGGAGGTTTGCTCCGGCGTGCGGTCCCAGGGGCACCACTTCGCCTCCCTCCCAGCCCCGAGCTCGTCCCGCGGCCGCCACATCGGCCACGACGTCCTCATGCCCGTCCTCGGCTATCTCTGCACCGGCCGCCTCAAAGGTGTTTGATAAATTGCCCCAGAGATTTTAGCAGTTCTGGTTTTCATGAGAAGGATGGTAAGCTCACCAAAATCATACCGGTGAACGGGCCATGCTAGCAACCAAACACAGCTAACCGTACCAGTTCATGCATCAAAATAGTCCATTCAGGCAACCAAACATGGTGCTCATCCTGTACAAAGTCGTTCCGAGCAACCAAACAGAAGCAAGTGTATCACTTTGACGGGGATGAGGGCAGCCTAGATGGCCCTTTCGTCCGGGACTATCTGGTTCCGAGCAACCAATCGCACCCTCAGTGTCAGGCACAGTATATACTCCTATCTGCACTGCAGCTGCCAATCAAATAAAACCGAGCTGAAAAACAGCAAACTGAAGAGCATTAGGAACATGGTCATCAAACACAGGTGCAGTCAGATAGATACTACACTCCTAGAAAGAAAGGCTTTATAATCTGAATCTGTATGTCCTGTTCCTGTCTGGCCCAGTATACACTCTACTCTGTCAATCAAACAGAACTCATTCGCTGCGGCAAATTTCGCTGATTGCAGGCCCATGCCATGTCTAATGCACAGTCAAGAAATGGATGCAAGCTGCAAAGCAACAAACTAATGAGCATCAGAAGCAACAGGTGCAGATATAACTCTCCCATGCTGTATTTTATTATTCAGTCAAGTCAACCACCATTCGTTTCGTTACAAACAACAAACTGGTGCGACTTACATTCAGTCGAGTCACTTGGTCGACCAGTCTCAATCTCAATTCAACAAGCAGCCAGGAAATGGAAATACACACAGACGACAGACATCACACTAGTAGAGCAGGATCGACTGCAAACACACACACACAAGGAGATAGAACTTGTCGTCGGGTGGCTCTACTAGTGCTTGTATGGAACGGGGATCCTGTCGGGGCCGGACTTCATGTCCTCCCACAGCAGATCAGACAGCGCCTGCATCAGCGGCCCCACCTTCCCTGCATCACCATTGTTCATATATAAATGGTCCATGATTCAATTCAATTCAATTCAATCAATCATTCAAATTACGTACGTACCGTCTCCAATGGGTTTGTCGTCCCACTCAACGATGGGCAGCACAGGGAGGCCGCTGCCGACGAACGCCATCTCGACGCTGCCCTTGGCATCCTCCACGGTGATGTTCCTGGTACTGACGCCGGCGAGCAGGCCGGACTCGACGAGCTTGGGCGCCAGCGCGAGCATCCTCTTGGCGGTGCACCCGCCGAGGATCTTGTCGAAGGCCGGTAGCACGAGGTGCTTGTCGGGCGTGACGAACGCCACGTTCACCATGGGCCCCTCGGCGACGTAGCCTTCGTCGTCCACCCACACGGACGCGAACGCGCCGCGGTCCTCGGCGTCCATGATGGACAGCACGTTGGGCAGGTAGTTGACGTTCTTCATGGTGGCGAACTGCGGCGGCTTCATGGGCACCGTGGCCGTGACGGCGCGCACCCCGTCGCGGCCGCACTGCTCGTACTCGGACGCGATCACCACGCCGTAGAAGGACGGCGTCGGGCAGCCCCTGGAGGAGAGCAGGAAGTCGCCGGGGCCAGAGCTGAGCCAGTAGCGGATGGAGCCCCTGCGGCAGCCCGACGCCGCCGTCATCTGGATCAGGATGCTCCGCAGCGTGTCGCGCGGGAACGGCGGCGTGTGCGCGCGCCGCCGCGGCCGAGCGCAGGAAGCGGTCCAGGTGCGCGTCCAGCTCGTACAGGGCGCCGTCCAGGATCATGGCCGTGTCGAACACGCCGTGGCCCCGGTGCACCATGTGGTCGTCGATCGGGAGCACCATCATGGCCGGGTCCAGGATGATGCCGCCGAACACGCTCGAGTACATGGCCGGGTACGGCGGTGGCACCGACGACGCCGACCATTTCTCTTGCACCTTCTGCAGCACCTGCGCTCGGGTATTAGTTAGGTCGTGCCTGAATTCTAATTATTCAGGTTTCATATATATGCTCCTAGCCTGCCTGGGATGGGAGTATATATATTTTCTAGCACTTACTGTTCAAAATTAGTGCTATTATTAGTGGAAATTGAGATCAGTGAACAACAGATAAGAGTATTAGTTAGTGTCATCTGTGGGTTGTGACTCCTCTACACTGATAGAGTGTTAGTGCCATCATCAATAGCTGGATCTGACGCACATCTCCACTCACAATGACCCTTTAGTTTCCTATCTTTGATTGCTATATATTACAGTACTGAACAAATATATTAATGCACTATATATATATATGATATAGACTTGGTTAAAATGGTAATAACAAAACTAGTACATATTACATTTTGAAACGGATGGAGTAGAGGAGTTGTAGTATATTGAAATATTGCAGGATGACGGATAAATGTGTCTACAGGTAGCTATCTGATGCCCACTATACCAATATACTTATTTCGCCAAAAGGAAAATTAAGCTACGGATCAGAGAAGAGGACGTACAAAGATGAACAAAAGCAGGGCATGAGTAAGATATGATAGGATTGAAGCACAGCAAGTAAGGTTAATGAACAAGTAATACTAGTGTCCGATGAAATAAGAATATGAGCAGGAGAGGAGATGGATCATGGATGGGTGACTCACCTCGGCGGCCGACTCGTACACCGGGACCTCATCATCTCCTGCTCATCACAAGGAGGGAGGAGGAACCCCCAACAAAAAAGAGTCGTCGATCATCAACTATGCTATGCATCGATTCAAGAGAAGGAAGGAATGGAGGAGAATAAAACTGTTGGGCATCTGCGTGGATCGGCCGGGCTCACCTTGCACGTGGGAACCCATCCTCTGTCAGTGTATGGGGTCTGGTCGCTGGACTGCAACTGGAAACCCTCTGCTCCGACTCTGCTCCGGGCGGCGGCTATGGACAGACAGGTCGTCCCTCCGGCCTTGAGAGTTGAGACGAATTGATGAGATGAGCAAGGAGGATTGAGGAGGACACTGGACACTGAGGAGTAATATAGTGGAGGAAGCACCAGCTAGCCGCCTGCAGCCTCCGATCCGATCCGATCCAATATCGGACGGATATAATCCCCGGCCGGCCGGGCACCGGGCCGGCCACGGTACGGCGTCGGCGACCAAGACCACTACGGCCGGCCCGGATGTGATGGGCAACGGATCGGAAACTCCTGCGTGTGAGATGCGAAACACGACGCCCCAAACAACAAAAGAAGCAGGTCCCGGCCGCCGCTCTTTTCTGTTGGTGCCATCCTACTACACATCCTCCCTCTGAGTCTGCTCTCGTCACCGTCGTTTCTTTCAGCCTTTTTCCTCTCTGTGTTGCATGATTAGGATCTGATTTCAGCCTTTTTAATTCCCTTGCGTGAATCACGCGGCGTGATTAGGATCTGAAAGCTACTTCATTTATAAACACAAATACTTTGTCAGTTCCAAATTACAAGTGACTTTAGTAGGTACATACATTGTTTTATCTATCTTTGTACATACTCCTTACATCTACAAAACTCAAAACACGACTTGTAATTCTTCTACACACGTTTTTCTATCAGTATAATCCATACTTTGTTTTGCTCCCTTCCATAGGATCCGAATGTGAGCGCCTCCTAAAGCTCCGCTACAAGTTTGTTGTCAAAAAGCTAAAAAAAAGAAGAAGCTAAAAAAAAAAAAAAAAAAAAAAAAAAACAAGGAGAGAAACCTCTCTATATAATGTCGAAAACGTTGGACCTCTATAACTAACGTGGCCTATTGATTTCATTCTTTACATAGGCCTTGTCATGTAACTAAAATGTCATAATTGTCTATCTATTCATGCTACTTACCATGGGTACACCATGGAAGCCTCAACCTCCGTGAAGCCAACAGCATGAGCGCCTCAAAGAAAAACCATAAGAGCAACTAGATTGTGAACTCACAATTATACACTCATTTATGTACTGTTCATACTCAATGTTAACAAATTTCACGATGACCATCTTGTCATCATCATTAAGGTTCTGTTTGCAATTCATAATGGCTAATTGCTAGCTAGCTGAAAAGTAGCTATATTACATCA
This sequence comes from Hyparrhenia diplandra, assembly GCA_015847255.1. Classification (NCBI taxonomy): domain Eukaryota; kingdom Viridiplantae; phylum Streptophyta; class Magnoliopsida; order Poales; family Poaceae; genus Hyparrhenia; species Hyparrhenia diplandra. The sequence goes on from JADLZK010001401.1 coordinate 8,962, forward strand.
AATAAGAGGAGTAACATTAGGTGAGCTAATATTTTTTAAAGCCAGTTCTTAAACTATCTGTTAGCCAACTAGCTAGAAGCTAATTTGGACTAATTTTTAGCTATAGTGGTGTCCATCAAACAAACTTTCAATTTAGGTTTCACATGTATCTTCACTAGATCATCAATCGTGCGGGGCCATTTGCCTTTGCGAGCAATCTTTGGCGAGCACTTGCTCAAAACTCCACTTGAAGAATGTTCCATGTGCTTTCCACCTATAGCTAGGCTATATATAAAAAGAAGAAGAGAACAAACAAAGCACGACCTAACATGTATGTTGTACCCAAATTGGCCATTCGTGAAACAAGTAATGTCAGGTATATAAGAGCAGCATAAATGCAAGCATATATCAAATTTGGCGTCAATATAGAAAGCTACACCTAGGACTTTGGCTTAGAGAAAGCGTGTACTAAGGAATTTACAAAGAAAATCGTGCGCTAAGAGAGAGCTGATTTGATACAACGGTTCTTTCAACACCTTGCCAGGTGGGGCGTTTGATTACCTCTGTGAGTCACAGTTACCAACTATGATACCAGTATACCATCATCTCCTTAATTTTTTGTTGCCCGAACCTACATGGCCTGACAAGGTTACCATCCACTGTAGAGTTAGAGTGTTTGACGTGTCATAAGTGGAAATGCAAAATATTAGCGCGTCCGCAGTGGGTGTGTCTATCTTGGTTCTATGCATTAAATGCCAGTGTGGAGGACCGTTTCGATACAATGTGTAGCTGGATTTATGAAGGGTCACATCCATCTAACCGACTCCCATCCTTCTCCTCCTCTCTCTCTTTCTCTCAAATTGTTGTTGTGGATGACGTCTCATACATGTATCTATACATTGGAGGCCTCAAATCAGATGACGTCTTGTCATCAAGGGGCCTATCAAAGACACCACCTCGATACTATATAGTACATTAGTAGTGCCCTTAGAGGGACAAGAAACTACATTAATAGGGCTCCTTTAGGTTAAGGGTTATAAAGGCTCCCGCAAGTAAATATTTTTTTTATTGTTCTCTTGAATAGATAAAATGAGACCAACCATTTTAATCATTATAATCATGTCTGTGCACACTAAAATAGTAATACTAGGAAACGAATCATCTCACCAAAATCTAGTGAACTAAATAAATCCATCCATCTAGAGGATGAACGGGCTTTGCCCTCAAGTCAAGTACACTATTTGTTTACTCACGAAATTAAAGTCAACTAAGGCAAAGTTACCAAAAATGCTACTCCGTTTTAAGCTAGCAATGCGCAAGCAACAGGGATAAGAAGGAACGAATGCCATACCATCTCGGCGCGTGGACCTTGGACGATGAAGCAAAATCAAGCGTAGATCGTCTCTCTGTTTCCGGACGGGCAAAGAAGAAGGCGTGCAATCCCGCGGATGGTGAGGATCATCCATGGCCTGAGACGACGCACCGCGGAGCAGAGCTGGCATGATGATGGCGGCGATCTTGCAAGAGAGCATGAGCGTGAAGAGGAGCAGAGAGCAGCAGCCACTGTAGCACTAGTGCCCTGGAGAGCCCACTGGTCAGTCACGTGCGTCGTCCTGCGACTGCTAGGCACGATGCTTGCAAAGTTGCGAATGCGTGTGGGGCCCACCCACTTCCGCTGCGCATCGGAGAATTCCAAGGCATCCCGTCCGAATCGATCGGGGCGGCGGCCGTAGATCTGCGCCTGCACCAGGCGGAGCGCCGCCATGGACCGCGACGGCCGCCCGGGGTGGCTGCCGTCGATGGGCTTCGCGTTCCTCAGCTTCAACTGCGGGATGGCCGTCTACCGCTCCTGGGACGACCCCTACGCCGTCGGCTTCGTCCTCGCCGCCTACGCCGCGCTCGTCCTCCTCTTCCGCTGCCTCCACCTGCTGGAGCGCCGCGGGACCAGCGACTCAAGCTCGCCGTCTGGGGACTCTCCACGCTCCTCACGCTCATGTTCTCGTACAAGGTCGCCGCCATGATGCCGCCTTTGGCACAGCTCCTCGTCTGGGCCCTGGGGATCCTCACCATCGTCGCTGGATTCTACGCCTTCTTCGTCGCCCGCCCGGAGGAGCCATGACCGACCGATTCCTCCCTTCCTTCGTCTCACAAGGTACCCCCTACTTATCCTATTATATATACTCTTCTACTAGTGATTTCCATGCGGCTTCCATTCCATCCTGGCTGACTTGACTTGGATCTGTTCAGACATCCTTGTGCGTACAACTGCCGGCTTGACTTAGACCACATTCTTGTGTTCTTGTTTGCTATCTCTTGGCATGATGCTAGTACCATCATTGACTTGACTAGACCTCTACTCCATGCGAACCACCATGGACAGGTTCCCCGCAATTACTAGGATCCGGTTGTTGGAATCGTTGACTGACTTGACTTGATCGGGTCTTGCATGCTCCCAACTCGGGAATCTTTTGGATCAACAACAAAAGCTGAACCAGCCCTTGCATGTAACAACACGGTTGGGATTTCCTAATTGTACTTACAAGAAATTTCCCAGTGATTGATTAGAAGAAGCCTAGACTGTACCAAGTCTGAGACTGGCTCGGTAATACCACATACTAGTTGGTATGAGGATACTTCTACCTAGTTTCTTTGATCCGCTATATCTGAATTCTCGGACAAACGGAATATCATTACTGTTGCAAACTACTAGGCTAGGCCATCCAGTTTGAGTGACCGGGAGGAACCTATGATGACATGCTGCAGAGTAAGATGAAGAACGGGGGAGTCTCTAAATACTGGAACTTAGAGATATACATAGATAGAAAAAAAAGGATATCGGGCTTTATGATTTTGCATCACCTATTTTCCAACTTGAAATCCTGTTAAAAGAACAAGCTCTCAAATCTCAACTTATCAAACTTAGGATAACTCAAAATCCCTTATATTTTAGGACGGATGGAGTATGTCTTTAGGTTGTTTGTCTAACTGTTTATGTATAGTACAAAGCACTACTGCCATCTTGATTGGCTTGCTCTTACGGGTTGTCTTCCACTATGTTGTGTTACTCAGTGAAGAATCTACTCACTGGACTTTCACTTTGTTAGATCTGTTGTTAAACAATGACTCCATCTTTGCTGACTTGACTTAGATATGTTCAGACATCACAACAAATATTCTGCGACTTGACTTAGATCTGTTCAGACATCACAACAAATACTCTGCATCTGCTGTCTTGACTTAGACCAAAGACCTGTCTTCTTGTCTGCAATTCTCATGGATTTATTGACTTGACTAGAGATCTGCATACAACCAGTACTCACTGTTAGGCTGGGTATTCAGTAATTGTTGACTGACTTGATTGGGTCCCAAGGCCAAGAGGGGAATCTTTTCGATGAAAAACAACATGTAGATTTTAGATGATGCAATTGGGATTTTCCAGTACAAATTAGAACAAGCCTGTGCGGTAGCCAGCCTGAGACATTCACGGTACAATACAATCACACGGTGTACAAGGCACAGAAAGTTGGGATGCAAAGACTTAATGTTGTGCTCTTGTTTGCTATTTTTTGGCATGATTGGTTAGAGTAGATTGGGACCTATGAGGGAAGTCTTTTAGATGAACAAGAACAACTCAATGGAAGCACGGTAGTTAACCCTCCCTTCCTTGCTTGTGAAATTGACAAGCTATTTCTTCTAAGTTTTAGATTGGGACTTCTTAATGGTAACCATATGGATGAGTATTTGCTGTAGTTGCAGTTTGTAGATTGTGATTTCAGAATGATATTCAGGAGCCTGTACTGTAGCAAATCTGGACAGTCATGGTAAAAAAAAATCACATGGTGGGGAAAGTGGAGTGTTTGAAGCATAAGAAACCAAATCGATAGGAATTGTTAGCTCATTTTCAGTGTTGTATCTGCTTTCTCGAACAAAGGCAATACTATTAGTGTTGCAAGCAAGATCCTCTGATCCAAGAGACTGGAAGGAACCTACGTTAACATGCTGTAGAGTAAGATGAAGGATAAGGGAGTCTGGAAATACTGAAAGATTGGAGATGAGACATGTAAAAAGGGACCAAGCTTATAACACAAAAAACAATATTCAAATTTACATCCCAAATATCCAAAATAAAGGATATGCTCCATGTAACGGAACTTACATTTTACAAATCTATACAACACCAAAGGCTTAATTTTGTGTTCTTGCCTGCTCTTGCTTGGCATGATTGAATCGACTACATCTGCATGCAGTTAGTATTGACTGGTCGAGCAATTGTTAGGTTGGAGATTTTTGAATTGTTGACTGACCTTATTGTGTGCCAAGAGGGGAATCTTGTCGATGAACAAGAACACGATGATGGATGCATGGTAACCATCAGTTGCATGTGAAACAACCAGATTATTCTTGTAGGGTAAATTAAATCAGGTGGTTGGGATTTCTCAATCAGAAAGTGCATGTCTACTGCAGCATCTCTTTTCTTAGGTAGTCATGGTGAAATTACTTGGTGGGGAAAATGAGAGTATAAGGAACATCAAAACCAAACTGATTCTGAGTTCCTTTGTTGCCCAATATCTGGTTTCTGGAACAAATGAAATAACTCTTTACTCTTTAGTGTTGCTAGCTCCATCTGATTTGAGAGACAGGAAGGCACCTGCATTGGCATGATGTAGAGTAAGATGCAGATTGGGGGAATCTTAAAATACTCAGGCATGGGAGAGGCAAAAGAGAGAAAATTAAGACACGCCAAGCTTATCTTATATGTCACATATATTTCCATACAAAATTGATTATAAAAAAGAAGAAAAAAGGAACTGCCTTCTCTTGGGTTTGAAATCTGTTTCCTGTTTCTAGAACCTTTTAATTGGATGTGCTTAGTTCTGTTTCTTTGGGTAACTGGGATATGAAGGATTTGGCATTCCAAAGGCTTTCTGGCAAGGTGGCGAAGGGATATGTAGATACTAAGTTCTGTTTCTAGCTCGACTCTTTGATGATTGTCTGGGTTTTACTTCAGTATGAAACAGTGGAGCATCTCGATTTGATTGCCCACTCCATTATTTTTCTTCTAGTAATCTAGTTAATGCGAAACCAAGTGTTGGTCTCAAACACGTATAGGTTCTTAGGAGTACTTTTAGTGTATAGGGAGTATGATGATTGTTCAGCAAAGTTTGCTCAAGTATAAGCAATCCCCATTCCGCCCCTGTTTTTATTAAGACACAAATGGTCTGCATTTTGGTTTTATGTCTGGATCCGAACAATTTAAGTAAACAGCTTGCACCCGCAGCATATTCCATCCATTGTATTTTTTTTTTCTGCAGTGATCTGTATAGCACAATCCTCGAGGAATTTGATTGAAAAGAGCAATATGTAGTAGCTGGGCATATTTGTTCCACTTCTTTCCAGTTCCTTGTGCATAATGTACCTGCATAACAACTTCATCTTTTCTCTCATGGTATGCTACATATGTTTACGTTTACCTTCTCTCTGGTACAGTGAACCATGGATGGCAAGATGAATTACTTTTTAAGGAATTTGTTGTCCTGTTGCAGGATACTTGATGGGCATGACTGCATCAGTCTCAGTTATTTTGTGTACATTTATGTCTTTGCAGCATGCGAAGAAGCTGATGGGTGGATCCTTAGCAAGTCGTGTGATCGTTCTGGGAGGAGTCGTCTTTGAAAGTGTTGATTGCTAATAAAGTAGGGTTAAACCCCGAAAAGATACCAGTTTTTGTTGTGAAAGGACTGGTTATATACAACGGTTTGCATCTATGTGCATTAATGTTTGAGCACCTCACACACTGGGTTTTCAATGAAAAAGGTAGTCAAGTCAATGCCTGTTGCGTTGTCTTGCTTAATTTGTTACTACCCGGATGTAAGTCAGTCAATATATGATGTGCGGGATTTCAGTGATGCACTACACCTCTCCCAATAGAGTGAGGAGTGCGAGTGGGGTTCGGGGGGTAGGCGGGCACCGAGCAAGTCAAGTCAAGCAAACATAAGCTAGCTGCAGCGTACATCGTACCAATGCATCTTCGTCAGTGAGAACCGACTGTGATTCCATTCTCAGGCAGATTGTTCAGGTCCACATGTCTTCTTGTCCTAGTTTCGTGTAGGAGCAGTAGCAGTAATCGTAAGTTAACAAGAACACATTTCTCCACGCCCGCGGAGGCACAACAAGGACAAAACAGAGCATCCAATCGGGCTGAGATAGAAGCCGCCGTCGCCGGCGATGGACCGCGACGGTCGCCCGGGATGGATGCCATCACTGGGTTTTGGCTTCCTCACCTTCAACTGCGGGCTGGCCGTCTACCGCTCCTGGGACGGGGACGACTCCTACGCCGTCGCCTTCGTCATCATCGCCTACGTGTCCCTCGTCTTCCTCTTCCGCTGCCTCCACCTGCTGGAGGTGGAGCGCCGTCGCCGCCGCAGGGACCAAGACCAGCGCCTGAAGCTCGGCGTGTGGGGCCTGTCCACGCTCCTCACAATGATGTTCTCCTACAAGGTGGCCGCCATCGTGCCGCGCTGGGCACAGCTGCTCGTCTGGGCCATGGGGACCTTCACCGTCCTCGTGGGCTTCTGCGCCTTCTTCCTTGCACGCCCTGGTCCTGGCCCCGTGGAGGAGGAGCTCTGACAGAACCAGGTATGATGCTAACCATCTACAGTACTCATCATTCCTGCTATTGCTACTCGATCCGTTTTTTGTCACATCTTCACTTCACTGTATGTATTGCTATGCATGGGCTATCCATGCTTGAACCAAACGCTTACACCTATCTCCAGTTCTCCACTACTAGCTTCACTCTTTTTTAAAAGAAAATAAAAGAAAAAGAACTACTAGCTTCACTTTGTTCGCTATATCTTGTACTATCCCTTAATCTGCATGGTTATTATTCCCTTGATTGAGTACGCCTGCCTGCCTGCCTGCCTTTGAACAATCCTTGTTGTTTGATGCCTTCATAGCTTCATTCCTCTTCATCTTACAGATCGGATTATTACAGGAGGCGGTTCATGGTGGATATATATCGAATTTTTCAACTAATAAACCCTTGCCTTGGGTTCCACCAAGCTAAGGGAACCTGCCTGTAAGTTTTTGATGAGCATGAGCCGCTCAACTCAAGGTCCCACCAAGGACTTGCAATTCTAGACGTCGTTTAGTACTCGGGATACAACACTAGTAAAAATGTAAAAAATGCTATTGGTGAAAGTTCCATATATGTTTCCAATGATAACAAATATGTTTATTATTTCATATTTTTTGCTATACAGGATGAGATGATTGCCACTGTGCGCGAGTCTTGATTAGTTTGTTCCTGCGGGTTATTTCTTGACCTTGATAATCTTGTTTTTTTTTTTTTTTTTGTGTGTGTGTTCCTTGTGAAAATTTTGAGTGCACGATTTTCTCATGAAAGTTTTTCAAGTATAATAATCAAGAAACCTCTTTCTGCCATATTTTATATATTATTGCTGTAAAAACTAGAAATATGTATTGCTTTTTGTATTGACGTTAGTCACATACGTTCCCACAAGGTTGACCGTATATACTTGGACAACTCTTGTTGGAATTTAAGATGAGACAAATGTATATACTCTACCTAGCTAGTAGGGTGTACGTACATATTTTTGTGCCCAAAAATGTTTAAAAAATGAGGACAAATTGCACAATGTTTTTTTTTTTGAAGTGCCACCGTGGGGAGGCGTTCCCCACCTGCAGTGGCGGAGCTCGTCAATTTTGACGCCTCGGGCCACTATCAAAGCATGGATACATACCGTCTAACGCAAAATCAAGATGTTATACACACCAGGTCTAATACCAATAGATAGATGATAAAAGTAGCTTATAAAATACATAGGTTGAGATGAATATCTTAATTTCTAACTTAAATCCACAACATAGTAGATGGAAATATGAAAATGGAAAAAAAAAATCCGCTCGTGCTCGACCATCTAGGGTGCATTTGATTGGAGAGCGTGCAATAACGAATCGTTCCATCCCTAGTTGTAGAATGGAATGACTATATTCTTGTGTTTGGTTGGAAGGATAGAATGGTTCTATTTTCGCGTTTGGTTGGAGGGATAAGATAGGTGCATAACAAGTCAGTTAACACCGTTAGTAGTTAGGCCCACATGTCATACTTGGTTCTAACGCCAATTCATATGCATCTTCATATTTAGTACGTCCTTTTAAATCTAGGAGCAATTTCAGATTGCAATGCCATTCGCGAAAGTAATGCAGTAGCCGCATGTGCTTTTAGACCTAGCTCAATGCTTGCTTCGCAAAGAGCGCGTCAGCTAGGAAACAACAGCAGAGCCGACCACGGTGCCCTGAAGGACACTACGAGTTGGGATTGGGAACGTGAAGGAACCCCTGAACCAGGAAGGTGCAACGCACTACAGGCGAGCACCTAAAGCAAGAGATGAGAGAGAATAATCGAGTCCATATGGTGACGACAAGATTAGGCCAAAAAATCGAAGATGGGTACACAAAGATTTTGGTCCACGAGTAGGGCCAAAGCCCTAGCGGCCCCACTTGGAGATCCGCCTCTGCCCACCTGAATATGTATATTGATATGAATCAACAGCCTCGTTTTTGGGGGAAAACGAAGCCAATCCCTGCCGTCCAGTTAATTTTAGAAAACTGGACTAAAACCATTCATACAACGGCCTCAACACTATGGTGAGGTTGTGGCCTATCCACAAATAAACAACCAACCAGAACAAATTCCCTAGCATTAGAGCGCGGCGGCGGCGGCGCTGAAGTTCCGACCTAGTCTGCCCCCTGAGGAGCGACGCGAGCGGCGTAAGCCTTTGGCTTGATTCTGATCCCTTGCACAATGTTTTATTTCATTTATCGTGGATCAACATTTTGTTGTTTGTTGTTGTCCTGTTGCGATGGTGGAATATGAGCATGAGAGATTCCATTTATGATTTATGTCTTTGCTGCATGTGAACAAGTTGACGATGAATACTATATTGTATGCCGCTAATCGGAGGAAATCTAGCTGCTTGTTGAATAAAGTAAAGCTTCATGCTTTGAGACCATACGTTTCATTACCCAGCCGGCGGAGCACGTGGAAAACATGGAATATCGTTCGTAGAGTGGCTGTCGCTTCGTAATAGAGTGGCACTTGCATTATATTTACCGTGTTATATTTATTTGAAACGAACGGAGCTGCAATTGCAGTGAAAGAAAAATATATATGGAACTTGTTGTGGTCTGGTGTGCGTGGATGCTCCATGACCACGATCGGCGAACAGAGGATTCTACAACAACAGAACTCTATATAGGATGCTATTGAAAGTGGAACAAGATCTAGGCACCTTGCCAGTCCATGCTTGTTCTTGGCTACACAAGTCCACACATATGCATGTATGTGTCCTTATACATGGAAACAAAAACCGTGACGGGGACATGCATGGTCCATCCTTATCTTACAAGGAAACAAAACCAAAATTTGTTACAAAAGTAGTGAAAATTGGCCTACGAGTGTCACACCTTTATTCTAGATTTTTTTTTTCTCAAAATTTGCAAGGTACATGCAAGCGTGCACGTTCGATGGTACTACACGTTTTCCGCGCACTAGAGGCATCAGAGACTTCCCAATGTTTTCTTTACGTGTGTGTATGGTGCGCACGCATGTGTAAACATGTGGGGTGAGTGTGAAGTGTGTTGGATGTGTGTGTCTAAGTTGTACCAAATAAAAAGAATTATTACAAAAGTCCCTTGCCTCTGCAAGTTACACATGCAAGCAATTTAATGTAATTCATGACCTTTCTCATCATCATCATAATACTCCCTCCGTTCTAAAAAAATATCGTTTTAGGTTTTTCATACATTATGTTTGATCATCCGTCTTTATTTAAAAAATTTTGTAAATATTATTTATTTTATTATAACTTATTTATCATTAAAGATACTTTAATACTATTTTATTGATTTTATAATTGACATAAAATTTTTTTAAATAAGATGAAACGGTCAAACACGATTTCTAAAGATAAAAAAAAAACACTCTTTTTAGGACCGAAAGAGTAATAAGGAAACAGAACGGTGAGCTAGCGGAACATGGTCCATGAAAGAAAATTCAACACAGGAACGTCAGTGTCCAATACCGTATACGTATTGCTCAACGAAGCTGCTGCGACCGCTGGGAGGAGCTTTGTATCCAAGTACTCTGTATATAATGCCGCTTGCAGTTGCAGCGTTAACTAGTATCTAGCTATATAGCTATTTAATTTCATAACTCATGCCAAGAGAGTTTCACCGAGATGAAAACTTTTTCCTTCTCTCTCATCAACGTTTCATGTAAAAACTAAAAGTGACCTTTTACTAATGTGGTGCCCTATATAATGTGCATTAAACGTGTATGAAACCCTTATTGAAATTGACCTTATATAATAACAAGGAAACAGAAGCGTAGGGCCTCGTTTAGTTGGCTAAAGTTTCTAACTCTTTTTTCACTCTCTCTCCATCACATCATATTAAATACACTAAAAGATATATGTTTGGAGTATAAAATATAGGTAAAAAAATAACTAATTATACAGTTTAGATGTACATTACGAGGCGATTCTTTTGAGCCTAGTTACGCTGTGGTAGGATAATATTTACCACAAACAAACGAAAGTGCTACAGGAGTTCCAGAAGTTACTTTTGCTAAAATTCCTAACATCTAAACGAGGCCTAGGTGAGCTAGCGTGAAAAGAAAATTCAACACAGAAACGTCGGTGTCCAGTACCACTGGTATTGCTCAACCAAGCGGCGCGGCATAGACTGAAATTACTTGCAGTTGCAGCGTTAACTAGTACCTAGCTAGCTGCAAACAAGTTTCTCTATATAAATAGATATTATTGCTGAGTTGAACCAACCAATTATGCCCGCAAAAGAGAGAGACATGGCGCCGCTGATGAGCACTACCAGGATTCTGGTGATCGGTGGTACGGGGATGATCGGCCGCTACCTGGTGACGGCGAGCCTCGACGCCGGCCACCCCACGGCCCTGCTCGTCCGCCCGGCGGCCACCGAGGATCCCGCCAAGGCCAGCCTCCTGGAGGCGTTCAAGAGCAGAGGGGCAAGCCTTATCTACGTACGTGCGCGTGTTAGCTCATCAGCTCTCACTCATCATGTCCTTTCTCATGTGCGAAAGACGTGCATGCAGGGGGACATGAACGATGCCGAGGCGTTGGTGGCGGCCATCAAGCTGGCCGGCGACGTGGTCATCTCCGCCGTCGGCCACAGCTCAGCGGAGGAGGTGGAGAGCCAGCTCAGGATTGTCGCCGCCATAAAACAAGCAGGCAATGTTAAGGTACGTACGGAGTCATCATCGATCATCTAGCTAATTCAATATTCATTTATTTTTCGATCGCATGCATTTCGCAGCGGTTCTTGCCTTCTGAATACGGCTGCGACGTGGGGCATGCGGCGGAGCACATGCTGGAGCCGGCGAGGAGCATCCTCGGGGCCAAAGTCCGAGTCCGCCATGCTCTCAAGGCTGCAGGGATTCCACACACCATCATCTGCGGCTACTGGGCTCAGGGCTTCCTGCTGCCAAGGGCTGGGGACCCTCAGGCAGACGGTCCTCCGGACACCACCGTCACCATCTTCGGCGATGGACAAGTACAAGGTATTATATGCATATGAATGAATATAGATATAGATACATAACTAACAAATATATAATGATACATCGTCGTCCTGCCCTGCATGATCGAATTCAGCGTTGTTCGTGAATGAGCAAGATATGAGCAGGGTGGCTATCAAAGCCGCGCAGGACCCCCGCACACTGAACAAGATACTACACGTGTGCCCTCCAACCAATCTATGCTCCCTCGACCAACTCGCCTCTCTGTGGGAGGACAAAATCGGCAAGCCCCTCCACAGGCACTATGTTGATGAACAAGAGCTAGTCAACAAAGTACAAGGTAAACATATCGTTATATTATTACTGCTACAGAAACAATAGAGCTACGTAGCTTCTCCATCCAACCGTCACTGAAGACGACTATGCATTGTACGTGGTTGCAGAGTCCCCGTTCCCACTCAACTTTCAGCTGGCGATCGTGCACGCGACGTTCATCGCCGCCGGCCGGGGGCCGATCCCGACGAACAAGAAGAAGACGTCAGAGGATGAGGAGGATGTGGATGCAACGCAGCTGTACCCGGGCATGAGCTACATCACCGTCAAAGACTACCTGGACGCTCTCCCTCACCACACTATCTCTATCTGACGGGGCGGGTCACGGGGCTCTAGCTAGCTAGAGCCTAGATCAACCAAATTAATGCAACCAAACGTGCATGCAGGTCACGGGAGGACACATGATATAATTTCTGGCATGCTTATGTGATGATATAATATAATAAAGAGTAAATTACACTATGGGTATACTTAAACTATTGAATGGTTATGGGTACTCGAACTTGTGTGGTTCCTAGATGGATATTCGAAGTTCGAACTGAAAAAACCTACCCGCTAGCTAGGTCTACCGTGTGGTTTCCAAATGGGTACTTCAACTGAAAAACTTAGATAGAGTAGTGTAAACATAATTTTTTTTTAAATAAGGCGAGTGGTCAACTTGAGGTTTAAAAAGTCAAATGAATTATAATTTGAAACAGATGGAGTAGTGGACTGGGCCACTCTCCAAGCAACGACCAATGATGTATAGCATAGGTTAAATGGCCACTATGCCGCCTAGCCCGCATACGCCCCGAAACCCGTCGTCCCCATGGATCATCTTGTTCCCGTAATGGGAAGGAGAACCATACTCTAATTAGTCGAACAGTACAAGGAATATAATACTGGCACGACGTCATGCTATCACAGGCCGCCATGATGCCACCGCCCATGCCCCGATCGACTCGAGAGAACAAAGGACAGTGGAGGGGTACCATGGCAGACGCCATGACTCAGAGTGGAGGAGGAGAAGACGACGACATAGACCACCTCATCCTTTTTTTTTCTCTATTTCTCTTACTTCTCTTTTCTTCTCCACGACAGGGTTACTGAAATCTGCCCTTCCCTTCGGCTATAAAAGGGGAGGCAACAAGTTTCTGACACAACTCATCTGCATTCGGGCCATTCGAGCACGCCTGAAGGCTTCTGAGACTTTAGACTTGGGACTTGAGACTTCGGAGCTTTTCCCTCTCTCTCAACCGTTTGTGCATCCCTTTTGCAAACTTATGTAAAACATGCACGTGAGCGTCACGCTCGTCGCTGGACGTAGGCACATTCTACCCCATATGTAACTTTGACATGCACTAGTTAGCTAGGACATGTGATTTTGAGGTGGAAGATGCCTCAATGGTTAGTAACACGTGAGGCATCTTCAACCTACACAAGAGACCACATTACATGCATGCATGTGTCGTTGTCCTACACTCCTAACCAGTAATGTGATGTCGTGCAACACTGCATATATCCCCTCAAATTTATATTGTCAGTAGCTAGTGCGATAGCCCGAGCTAGGCCACGCCGAGAGTTAACAAACCAATGGCAATATTATAGTTCTGCCGGTTCAAAATCCAGTAGTAACGTAGATTTGATCCAATAGATCGCCAATTTTGTAGTAGTGGCAAGCTACTATCAATGCCGCCTTTTTTTTGAGGAACACATCGTTGCGCGTTTTTCATTAAGCAGAATAAAGTTCAAACAAACATAAACAACAAACAAACACAAACACAGATGCACACGACGGTAACCACAGTTACCGAAGCAGACCTACCAACTACTGGATTTAGACAAATGATTACATGGAAGCGAATTTGCTACAGAGCGGAAAAGGAAGATCAATGGACGCCCGCCCAAGCCAGCTTCTCCGCTAGGCGCCGGTTGCCGGCGTCACACCAAAGGACAGTGTCAGATTCCGGCTAGATTGGGCCGGAATTGACACGTGTTCGTCGACCTTCAAAGCTTCAGAGAGGACGTAGGGGGCTACGATCTCTTGCTGGCGGCGACGAGCAGCAGCACGTGTGACAGAGGAGAGGGGAGGAGCCGTGGCGTGGAGGGGGCGGCGGCGGCGACGCGGGACGCCAGGCGGCGGGCTGGCGGCGCTGGTCGGGGGAGGCGGCGCGGGGCTGAGAGGGGAGGGGGAGGCCAAGAGCTGAAAGCGATAGATATGTTTTATTTTCTTGCTTGTCCCCTAGAGATTACATGCCTCTTGCTTATATAGCCCGACTAGTGGGACTTGTAATCTAAGCAATCTCTATAAGGTTTCCTTATAATGATGGAATACCTTTTTTAAAGCAATTCCTATTTTATTATTTTCCTAATAAGGGTCTCCCTTATAGATGAGATAGCCCCTTGCACACCAAAAATTACCTAAGATGATCCTAACTTGAAAGCGAAGCAAACTCGAGTCGCACGGGAGAGGGAGAGCGGCGACGGCGGCCGCCCGCCGGGCAAGGCCCCTGGCCCCCCGGGCTGGGCGGCCGTCGCGTTTGGCCCAATTAGCCACTCTCGGGCTGGCCCAATTCTGGTTCATGACATCTCCCCACCGTTCGACGAGGCGGCGCGTCCACGTGCCGCCCAACCCACCACGTAGTGGCGAAGGGCAGACCGATCGGGGAGGTGACCACTCCAGGCCCGAAGTAGAAAGTGAGAGGACCGCACTTGTCGTTGTCGTCGTTGCAGACACTGGCGTCCTTGTCGGCGAAGGAGAAGTCGAGGTGGAGGTCGCCGAAGTAGATGCTGAACTTGAAGCTCAGCGGAGGCTGCACGAAGGGACGTTCCGCCCATGCACGACGCATGACGGAGGCGCTGAGGGTCCCGGACAGCTCGATCATCTGGCGGGTCGGCGGAGGAGACGTGTAGGTGTAGGTCGTCGGCACTGTCACCTTAGCATGGAGCTGCCTGCAGTAAACGTGACGGAGCGACGTGGGCGGCGAGGTGGTGAAGTCGAGGAGGCAGCCGTAGAGGAGGTCGCTGGGCGTGCTCACGGGCGGCCCCAGCTGGATCTCCTGTGTCCATGCTGCACCGACGGTGACGTTCCCAATGCGGAAGAAGACGCCGCCGTTGTTGTCGAAGAGGAGGACGGTGGCACCCTCGATCCGCTCGTCGAGGCGTGGCTGAAGAAGAAGGACGCTTGCCGGGAACGCCTGCTCCTCCCGAGGACGATTGGGGAGGTGGACGCCCGCCCAAGCCAGCTTCTCCGCTAGGCGCCGGTTGCCGGCGTCACACCAAAGGACAGTGTCAGATTCCGACTAGATTGGGCCGGAATTGACACGTGTTCGTCGACCTTCGAAGCTTCAGAGAGGACGTAGGGGGCTGCGATCTCTCGCCGGCGGCGACGAGCAGCAGCACGTGTGACAGAGGAGAGGGGAGGAGCCGTGGCGTGGAGGGGGCGGCTGAAGGGTCGAGATGGGGACTAGAGGAGGGGGTGAATAGTCCTTTCTAAAACTAATTGCGCCGGCTAAACAAATATGATGCGGAGTTTAAACTATTCGTTTAGCCAAGACTTCACCCCTCTAGTTATGACTCTAAATCACCTCACAAAAGGTCCTACACAAAGCAAATGAGGTGATAAGCCTAGCTTGAGCTCCTAACCGTTTCTATTGCAAGGTCACACAAACCTATGCACTAGTACTTCAAACAAAGGTGAGCTCCTACACAATTCTAATGAGCAAAAGCACAAAGCCAAACCTAAGCTCACTAGATGCACTAAGGTCAAGGCGACACACGCCTAACCCAAAGGCTCAAATTACTTAGCTACACAAACTAAGCAAAGCAACTAACAAGCTACACAAGCTAGTAATTGCAAGAGCTACTCCACAAGCACAAGCACAAGGTATATATGAATGTAAATACAAAGCTTGTGATTTGGAGAATGCAAACCACCAAAAAGAGTAGACAAGTTGACACCGGTGATTTTTTACCGAGGTATCGGGAAGCTTGCCAACTTCCCCCTACTCCTCGTTGTGTCGACCAACACCTTGATGGTTCTTGGACTAGACGGTGCCTTCGCTAGTTGGCCCCCATGCGGCTCACCGCAAGGCTCTCCAAGACGCCACTCACAAGGGTGGTAACTCAATGACACGCTCTAGTAGTGATGCTCTTCGCGATCCCCGCGAGATGAGCTCGAACCTCTCACAAATCCTCCTTCGGAGCACCGCACAATCTCTGTTGCGTGCTTCACGAAGTCTCTTGCCACCAAGCCGTCTAGGAGGTGGCAACCTCCAAGAGAAACAAGCACACCGGCTTGCAACACGATCACCTAGTGCCACGAATGCGATCTCTCAACGCGAATGCACTAGAATCACTCCTCACTTTGATTTGGATGAACTCTATCAATCACAAGTGAGTGGGAGGGCTCTCAAGCACCACAACACAAGCCACCAAGGCCCAAGTGTGCTCAAGCACCTGCCATGGCCGACCATAGCAAGTATAAATAGGGCCCAAGTCAAAAGAGCCGTTGGGAGGAAAAATCCATTTCTGTGCGTCGACCGGACGCACCGACCGGACTCACCACCGCGAGTCCGGTCCAGCGTCCGGTCGCACCCAACAGTGCTTCCGGTCACATAGGACAAAGTCCTTGGCCCCCACGACCAACGGCAACTTTGAGCGTCCGGCCGAGCTTCGGTGGTGCGTCCGGTCGATTCCCCGACGGCGACCCGAAAACATGCTCTCTGGAATTCTGATCGGAACCACTGACCGGACCGTCCGGTCAGTGCGTCCGGTCGGCTTCTCCAGTGCGTCCGGTCGCCCTTTTCCTGCGAAACTCCGTCGCCTTTGCTTCGACGTGCTATCCAACAAGTATTCCAACTTGAGCACGAAGACTAGCATGATTTCACCACCACGATGCATCCGGCGCAATAGAAAATATGCATCTCATTTTCTCGAAAGCGCCGAATCCCGCGTCGCAAGCTCGGCGGGAGGATGAGCGGTTCCCAAACCCAACTCAACCTTGCAATCACCGCCGCCTTTGCAAATTTGCCAACACCACCAAGTGTACATCACCATGTGCATGTGTGTTAGCATTTTCACAATCATTTCAAAGGATGGGTTAGCTCTTAGCACGCCACTCGATCCTAACACATCGCAAAGTTAGATCGCTCAAGTGGCACTAGATGACCGATATGCAAACAAGTTTGCCCCTCTTGATAGTACGGCCATCTATCCTAAACCCGGTCATAAACTTCTCTAAGCACCAATGACCGGCGAAATGAAATGCCCTATAGGTTATACCTTTGCCTTGCGCATTTCCATTCCGCTCCATCTCCAAGTGCCGATGCAACACATGCACCAACACGATCACCAAATGATATGATCCACTTCATATCATCACGTGACACTATTGGTCCATCGATCTTGACCTCACTTGCTCTTCACCGTAGCGTCGGTCCGTCGGCGCCAAGTCTTGCCCAAGCTTCACCGCCTCGCGGTCCATCGCTTCACTGCCTCGACTTGCCCTTCACACTTGCAACCGGTCCATCAAGCCAAGCCTTGTCTTGATCTTCACCACCTTGGCCACATGACTCCATGTCATGTCTCATATGCAATAAAGCTCCTCCATTGCATCATCACATGTGAACTAATCTCCTGTGTATTATCTCAATCACACATTATTAGTTCACCTAATGTTGTCACTCAATTACCAAAAACCAAAGGGACCTTTCGGGCGGCCGCCGGCGACGGCGCGCCAGGCGCCGTGGCGGCGCGGGTCGGGGCGAGAGGCGGCGCGGGCGCGGGAGCGGGGGAGGGGAGGCCAAGAGCTGAAAGCGATAAATATGTTTTATTTTCTTGCTTGTCCCCTAGAGATTACATGCCTCTTGCTTATATAGCCCGACTAGTGGGACTTGTAATCTAAGCAATCTCTATAAGGTTTCCTTATACGACTGGAATACCTTTTTTACAAGCAATTCCTATTTTATTATTTCCTAATAAGGGTCTCCCTTATAGATGAGATAGCCCCTTGCACACCAAAAAATTACCTAAGATAATCCTAACTTGAAAGCGAAGCAAACTCGAGTCGCACGGGAGGGAGAGCGGCGGGCGGCAAGGGCCGGCCCCCGCGCGCGCCACAGCCCCCTCCGGGCCGGGCGGCCCGGCGTGTTTGACCCAATTAGCCACTCTCGGGCTGGCCCCAATTCGATTCATGACAGACAGCTCGCCGCCGCATTTTATTTGTCTTTTGACCGTACGTACCATGGTCGCCCAGCCCTCATCACATCAGGGGTTTAATTGGTCTTTGGTGGTCATGTGCTTCACATGTCTGTTTCCTCCGTCTCGGTCACCGTCGCTAGTGCATCGTCGTCGCCGTCATTGTCCATAAGCTAGTGCTCCTTTCCTTCTATCGATCCACATCATCAATGCGCGCAAGCTCCGATCAAGAGCCACGGCACGTCGAGAGCTAGGAAACCAATCGCGCTCCAAGCTCCTCTCAATGCCGCCTATCACATTTTATATTGGTACCCTTAAAAAAAAAATTAAACCCTTTCAAAAAAAACATTTTATATTGGCCATGTGCTTCACATGCATGTTAATTTAATTTCCTCGGTCCATCTCACGTTACGCTACACCAGCCGGCGGCAACTTTTTTTTTTGGCAAAGAAAATTTCAATGATACTAAAACAAATTACATCCTCTCATTACAAAAATAACACTATACCACAGCCTATCTATAGCGTGCTACGGATGGTCGCTATAAGTTAATATAACGACATACTGAGGCGATCGCTATAAACATATAGCGACCAATTTGGTTGGTTGTTGTAAGTGGCGTCGCTATAACTTATAGCGACCGACCCTATTTTCAGCGACCGACCGTTCGACGGTATGTGAAATATATAGCGACCGACCATTCAACACCACTTGCAAACTTATAGCGACCAATGGTCCGACGCTATATTATATAGCGACCAACTGTAGGACACTATCCATACAGGGAAACTATAGCATAATATTATTTATTTATACATTAATCTCAAGATCAATACTAATCATACAACCAATGAAACATACAATTAATAATTCAATTTTGAACAATACATAGTCATGACACAAAATCTCATCATAGCTGACACTTATATTATAGCCGGAAATCTCATATGGTTTGCTTCCACTTATTACAAAATGATTAATCACTAGTAAAGTCTTAATAAAACATCAAAAGTATTCATTTCTAGTTAGGAGTCCAAAATAATGCACTGACCATGTGCACTTCCATCTAAACTGCCCCCCCTCTAGCCATTACTTGACATCCACAAATGCCCACCCTCTACTTGTCCAGGACTGCACGTGTTTCAGCGATAGATACTAAAACAAATTACATCCTCTCATTACAAAAATAATCCTCATACCCATCACTTTTGCAAAAGAGTGGTACACTTTCGCTAAAACTCCACATGCAAACAAGATGAAATTGGCACCGCCGACACGTCATCGACCTCATCGTCGACACATTCATCAAATTCGTCATGAGAGAACACAAGTCCAACCGATATCCGGATAGATATCGTTGGAAAACTAACTCTTACTAGCCCCCGCCATGGTTGCATAGAACCACAGCAAGACAAAGGAAGGGCTGGAGTACCTTATTCTCCATCAATGATGATATCTTTGTCTTGACATCACCACACATCTCTTTGATCGCCCTCTCGAGGACGAATTTCAGGCTTGAGGGTAAAAAGTCCTCTTGTCTATTTCATGTTAAAGTACATGTTGCCGTTGTATGTAGGTGGGGCGAAGGGTTTTTTTTTTTTTTTTGACAACTGGGCGAAGGTTTAATTAGGGTTTCTCAATCTAGTGAGAAGATCTTCTTCTCAATGACATACCGGTGGGACGTCATCCCCCACCATATATTATTGTTCCTTAAGGGCACTCACAATGCAGACTCTATCGTAGAGTCTAAGACCATTTAATACCTCGGGTATTGTGGACTTGGAGTCTAAATAAGACTTAGAGTCTTGGTTTTTTTTCCTATAAATACACTGCCACATCAGCGCCACATCATCAAAATGCAATAAATACGAAGGTAATAAATACGCTTAGACTCTATGATAGAGTCTACATTGTGAGTTCCCTAAAGCGTATCATCAACTATA
This sequence comes from Hyparrhenia diplandra, assembly GCA_015847255.1. Taxonomy (NCBI): domain Eukaryota; kingdom Viridiplantae; phylum Streptophyta; class Magnoliopsida; order Poales; family Poaceae; genus Hyparrhenia; species Hyparrhenia diplandra. The sequence goes on from JADLZK010001401.1 coordinate 28,969, forward strand.
TGAGTTATCGTTTATTACCACTAGTCCCTTAATTGTGCTTGCAGGCAGACAATTTTTTTTGATGGAAAAGCAGGAGGGGCAGAGCCCCTACCGGCGGACACGAATTTTTTAGAGACATAAGCATTACATGTTACTGCTATATTTATTACTTATAGCTAATAAAGAATAAACATATTAACTTTTATGTGTTTTCTCTTTGTCTATTTCCTGTTGCGTGTCTAAAAAAAAAACTACCCTCTTTTTTAAGTTATAGTTCGTTTGACTTTTTTCAACTTCAAGTTTGATCATTCGTCTTATTCAAAAATTTATGTAAAATATCACTTCTTCTCGTTATGGCATGCTTTATTAACAAAAGGTTCTTAAGAATAACTTAAATTTAACTTGTTTTACACAAATTTTTTAAATAAGACAGTGATCAAATTTGGGGTTGAAAAAAATTCATAGCGTTGTTTCCAAGACTGTCATGTCATTTAGAAGAAAATAAAACCCGAACTCTCAATGGAGAGTTTCATTCTATAGTTTTATGCGCATTAAATTTCATGACTCATAGGCGATTAATAGTCTTGCTAAGACAGTTTTCGCCCTCATGAAACTCATTTCTTCTCTCTCTTCTTAAATACAATGTCATTCATCCAAAATACCTACGTGGTAGCTCATTAAATATAAATAAAACTCGATGAAACTTCCACCCGATACTAGCCTAATTGCACTGGACTCGAGGCACCCGATCCTAAATTCGGATAGTGATTTTGATTACCTAAAATTAGCGTGGTTTATTTGTGTAATATACCCCCGGTACACTAACCACCCAAAGATGTGTACAATATATGTATTTGCATTTGTCTTGTGTTATTAGTTGAACAGTTAAACTTATCACTTTGTTAGCACATGATTCTCTTTATCTGAACAAGTAAATGTAAAATATTATTTTTTGCATATAGCAGTTGTTGAAATTGTACACAAATCAGTACTTAAATTTGAATGTTTTTTTGCATATATAAATGCAGGTGGAAATATATATTTACATGACACGTTGTATGCATGTGGTGACAATACAACATCCACTCTCGGAGCAAAGGCAAAGGGACACGGGGCGGTCGGACCAACGAACGCGTTCCGCTGACTTCTCGTGGGCCACCCAGAAGTATACATGGGCCTTTAAGTTCGGGCCGACATCCGTTTGGTTTTCAACCACACTGCGGGCTGCATTGGATGGGCTCGATGGAATTAGGAGTATATATACTAATTAGAAGAGAAGCAAGCTGTTTTTTATTTCCCCTTTGTATATTCGAAATTCTGCAGCTACTACATGCTGTCTCCTCGTGGTACATACATATAGAGAAAAAATAATAATAATACAACTTCCTAAAAAGACAATACCGGGAGTTCCGTTGGTGTCTGGGCAATCTTGTTTGCAGTTGAGCTTCTAGCCAGTGATTTGATACATGTATGCGCTCGCGCGTGTGATGAACGGTGATCGAGTGCAAGGATGTCTCGCTGGCATCTGTGGTGTGGGCTTTCTTGCCAATGCCAATGCCAATGCCAATGCCAATGCCAATGCATGCATGCCGGGCTAGGATATGCGCTTGTTGCTTGTCCTGGGATGCTAGTGCTAGATACTAGACGACACTGTACTGACTGAGTGGGAAAGAGACGGCCGTTCTGCAGCCACCACCTATCATTCTGCTATTCTATCCGTCCGCACGGGAGGTGAAGAAATGCTGGGCCGGCCTTCTCTGCCGCCGCCGTTGCCCGCGCTCGCCGCCGGCCCTCACCTCCGCACCTGCACCACCACCACCACCACCACAGGCAACCCGAGGAGGGCTTTATACATCAGAGCAGCTCACGGTGGCCCGACCGATGTATCTGTAGTAGACAGCCTTCCCCTTGCTGATAATCAAGCCCCAGTGACGGGTGCTGCTTACGGCTTCACAGGAGCAACCACGTCGCTCACCAATGGGATCATCCTAACTTCCTCCAAGAAGGTTACTCTTGTCAGGCATGGCCTCAGCTCATGGAATGCAGAAAGCCGTGTCCAGGTTCGTTTAGTGTTACTGCTTTTCACAAAATCATCACAATGTCTGTTTACTGTCTCGGCGGATTGTAAGATGCAATCTGCGTTTATTTATTTATTTTTCAAACAAAGTGGAAGGAGCTCTGCCTTGCATTCAATTAATAAGGAAAATATATAGAAGCTTTTGGACTGAATTGGAGCCTCAACAAGCTACAGGACAACAGCCACAAGCTAGATCTTGAGGGAGGGAGCCAACCCGGAAAGAAACAAAAACAAGACGAAAGCCCCCAAAACTAGTTTTTGGAAATAAGCATGTTGTCATTGATCAAAGTCCTCTTTTGTATGTAGCGCAACCGATAGAGGCGTGGAGTTCCCTCTTTTGGAAAACACGCCTATTCCTTTCTTTTCCTCAAATTCAACTTTTTTTTTGACAACATCAAATTCAACATATTGACGTAGATGCATTCCATTGAAGTGACTGTCGTCCACAGTTTGCGTTTAGTTAGTTACACGCTGGAAAGTATGTTTAACCAATCAGTTATGAGTCGTCATACTTTTCTATCTACTCTGCTGTGACAGGGTTAATGTTCAACCTTTTGCTGAAATCGTTGCTTTTGTCTAGGGAAGCTCAAATCTGTCTGTGTTAACAGAAACCGGCACCAAACAGGCAGAGAAATGCCGCGATGCTCTTGCAAACATCAAGTTTGACGTTTGCTTCTCTAGTCCTATTTCACGAGCAAAGGTTGGCCAATATTTCTTAATTCCAAGCCTACTAATGTGAGCTACTAACATGCAGGCAACCGCTGAAATTATTATGTGTAATGGTATAAGGAAGTGAACATTTCTATGCATGCAGACAACCGCTGAAATTATCTGGAAAGATAAGGAGGAACCCCTTGTGTTTCTCGATTCACTGAAAGAGGCACATCTCTTCTTCTTAGAGGGCATGACCAATGGTAAGAGAATCTTATTCTAGGAGTAGCTCGTATTATCTTGTTGTCCATTTCGGTTTTGGAAAACTGACCATATTATACATGCTTTGAGGCAGCGGATGCTAAGAAGCAATACCCGGAGCTGTACACCAAATGGAGGGAGGACCCTGCACATTTTCATGTCAATGGCATATACCCGCTCAAGGAGGTGTGGAGAACAGCAAGACAAGCATGGGAGCAAATCTTGCTCACTCCGGTATAGTACAATACATCAACCCTTCCCTACTTCTTCTCTGCAGGTTCAGGGTGTCCTTGATTGAACTCCGGTTAATTTTGACCCCTTTTTTCTCTCTCTTTTTGGGGGACGACAGGGAGAAAACTTCTTGGTGGTTACACACAAATCCATTTTGCGCGCGCTCATCTGCACAGCACTAGGTCTTCCTCCTGAGAGGCAAGTCGTCTCAACTTTTCTGTGGCACCAATTCTCAACTTTATTTGTCCCACCTTCATGGCTGGGAAATTTTCATGAAATTGTTCGTCAGAGTACCAAAATTTATGCATCGCAATTCGCAAAAAACTTGTTTTCCTCAAATACTCCAGCTAGTAAACAATGCAGGTTTCGTGCCATTGATGTAAACAACGGTGGCATGTGTGTCTTCACGGTCAACAAGCAAGGAGAAGCTATGCTTCAAGCCCTCAACATGACAGCACACCTGTATAGCGATCACACCTACCAGTACTAGTTTCCCCTCTCTTTGCATTATGTATATATATTACACTTCCATTAGAGGACAAAGTGTGCTGTGAAATGGCTTTGGTGACCATTGTGTGCATAACGATAGGTTACGGTTGCACAAATTGCTCCTGTCAGATGTGAATAATGTAGATCATGCCAAGTCATTTGATCTTTGAGTAACTGTTCATCTCCATCTATAATGTGCTTGCTCAAATACTCCCTGAAGATGTTTTTCAGGATGTCCCAAGAAGGTACAGTTCATCTCAGAATTCAGATGCTATTAGCCTTTTTTAAAAAAAAACGAATCAGGCCGCAATAGTCTTCTAAGCAGATAGTATATGCATGCCTAGTCTTCTGAAGGACTGATACAAGTACAACTCTTCCACTGAAACTTACAGAAAACATGATCGATGATGTCTTGTTTATCAGTTAGTGAGTCCAGAATGAGACCCTGGTGTGCATGTATCCTTCCCATTGACTAACAGCATGCTTGTTATTATCAGAAAAAAAGAATGCAGTTGTAGCTAGAATGGAGATAAAAGATATCTGATCTTACAATCCAATATCTAATCAATGGAAGCTTAGATACTGACCATATCAGAAAGAAAAATGCAGTTGTGCTCTGCTCGCGACTGACCGGTTATTTATTTATTACTTTTTGTTGCTTTATTACTTGACGACCATATCTGATCTTGTCGGTTTTTTTTTTTTTGTTGCTTTATTACTTGACGACCGACCGGTGTAATAATCTACCTATGAACCTGAGAGGTATATATGGTGTAATCAGTTTTGCAGAAAAATACTAAGGGTCATCGAACTTGTTCGGCTGTGTCATCTCAGTCCTTAAACTCGCTAATCGACTGTTTAGGTCCTAGAACTTTTATTTGTGTCATTCTGATCCCTAAACTCACAAAGCGCTCGTTTAGGTCCTCAAACTTGTCTGCATGTGTCATTCAAGTCTGTAACCTTGCAAATCACCCATTTAGCCCATTAATCTTGTTAGGTTGTGTCGTCCTGATCCTTAAATGCTTTAGAATCTATACTATACCTATAAATTTCGTAGATGCCCACAACTTCCGTCACAGACTCATTTCCCTGTAGTTGTAACAGTACCGCCCTCCACGCCGTCCGGGCTACCCGTGCATTTTACCCTACAAAATAGCTAGAAATGTATTTCGGGCCGAGTTCGGGCCAAGAAAAATTTTACCGGGCTTCAAAATCTCTGCCCAGGCCCTGTCCAGTAAGGTTCATGGGCGGGCCAAAACCCGTCGGGCTCGGGCCGGGCTAGTTTTGCTCAGGTATATCTGTGTAGTACAACATGTCAGGCTCGAGGGCAATGAAATCTTCTGTGAGAGCACTTAATCACCATTACCACTCAAACTAGTCGGAATGACATGGAAGACAAAATGAAGATAGACTCAAGCATAGAGCCGCACAACATTTTAGAGGCGCGTAACATTTTAGCGGCACGTTGGATCCATCTTTCGTAATAGCGTTGGAAAACATTTGCTACTCAAAAAAACTTCCCCCCACCCTCATTGACATGTGGACCCACGATAGAAGGATGGCAGGAACATATGAAACACCCCGTGTTCCTCTCCTACCGCGCCTCGGTACCCTCGGTCTTTTTTCACGCGCACCGCATCTACCCACCCGCACGTACCCAACGCCGCCAATCCTTCTTCGTCCTCACGAGTCGTCGCGACGCTTCGCGCGGCCAGTTGTTCAGAGTCGCCACCCAAACAATACCACGACTACGCCGGTCACGCAAGCAGTACCACGGCTCCACCCGTCCAAAGAGTTCCGCCAGCCGGTTGCAATCCTTCGCCCGTCGTCGCTCTCTCCCAGCGACGCGTCGCGAGCGGCTACGCCGCCGTGCCAGCCAGTCGGCCACCCTTGGGTGTTGGGAACATCAGCGCGTTCACGTAACCCGTCCGGCCGATCGCAGGGCACTTCCCATCGCAGTCCATCGCCTGACGTCACAATCTCCCGGCCGGCGACGCCGCCAGTCTTGCACCATTATCCGTTGGGAATGACCGCGCCTTCACATAACGGGTCAGTGCTACGGCAACGATGAGGTCGTAGGAGGAGACGGACTCCGGCTGGCGAACACAGCATTGACGAAGTGGCCGGCAGGGGAGGACGCCGTGCACTCTTCTCATATAGGTTTGAATCCTATTGCGTTGCATCTGCATCTTCAATTTAATTTTCATGACCAGATTAGTTTGGCATGCAAAGCAGTGTTGACGAGTTCTTAAAAATAGTAACGTTTCAATTTGGATCGATCTGATGTGCAGCAGTTGAATGATAGCCCATCAGATTCAGATCGGCGCTGCATGCAAGTGCAACTGCATGGCGTGAGTGCGTTTGTGGCCCCTCCTGTCCGTGCTTCTATCTGTGATCCTCGCCAATGACTCAATGTCAAGACTTGAAGATCGTCTCAAGATAATAGGTGATTATTCGTGCATTTTTTCTATTCGTATTCATATCTATGCTATCATAACCATCTATTCTGTATCAAAGTTGTATGTGCAGTACGTTTTTGTGGATGACCATATGAACATTGACGATGCCGAATTAGATGGTACCAAGTCGCCTCCAAGGCATAGGGATAGAAAACACACCTGTTCTCTCAATTGTTCTTATACTTGTGAAACATAATTTATTTGAATTAAAAAATATGAATTCTTCTTAGCTGTGCTTGAAGAGCAGATATGCAGGAGCTTTCCATTCTCACTGCACGTGAATCATGAATTCATGATCAAGTCACAGATTTCCAATTTTGTTTTCCCTTTCGACACTCTTGTGAAACCAGCCCATCGCCTGAACAACAGCTCATATGTAAGACCGAGCAGTATACCCCAATTCAGTTGCATCAGATAAATCCAGTGATCATATTTTATAGTTTAATTTGTCAACTTGCTACTAAACAACCCCCCTCCATCAATATATATAGCATATTTTGGTAGAGTTGTCCTCTGCTTTGACCTTATGTATGTTTTAAAGTTTATATATGGAATCCATAAGGGGTTCAGAGATGAGTGAACATGGAAATTGCATTTACTGGTGTCTTTGTTGCGTGCAATGAGGTGTTTTCAAAGAATTTGTGAGACTGTATCCCACTTATTCCTATCTCTCAGCGTTTCTTATATGATTATGAATGCCAGTGCAACACGGAAACCGGTTGTAATGATAGTCCTAAGTTTCTACCTTCCACAACTCCGCTTATGGATTCTAAAAATCCTGTGGTTCGTGTGAATATATATTTTGGCATTTTATATGATCATGGTATATTTTGCAGCTTTCTCTGAATATCCTAATTGTTTGGAATGGGGCTAACAATTTGTTTTTTAAGCTTCAATGTCTTTGAAAGTCTTGCACGTATGATGCCAGCTCATATATTCTAAAAAATACCAGTTAACAAAATTTGGTGGATGTAGCAGTGGGATGGAGATGACTCTGAGGAGGCTGAGTTCAGTCTGATGCTCTTGAGCTCTTGACAGGGGCTCATCTTTTGGAGATAATATCTGTAACTGTCTAATAGTAAAGATGTCAATTTCATTTGGCACTGATGCTTCATATCAGTAAACGAGGATGAATGGAGATTTTGGATGAAAGTGTTTGTGCACTATTGTCCTTACAGTACTTGGGTAAAAGGTTCAATTGTTAGTTGTTATATCTTGCATGATTTTTTTTTTGGAATTATCGCTTGAGATATGGAAGTGTTAGTTTTATGCTTGTTCTATATACCCACGCAGTTTTTAAAGTGTTGACATCATTTCTTCTTCTTGCTTGACACATTCAGCGAATGGAGGTTGAGCAGCGGTCATTGGAGTCCAGGAATACATTGTTGGCTATGGCTCAAATCATGTGTGAGATCTCCCTTGCACCTTCATTTTGCTTCGGTCCAAGGAAGCCAGGTCCTTCTCAACAAAATAACATCACCAAGCATACTATGATATAGGAATATATATTTTGAGCTGCTCAACTTGGCAACACAAATTGGTGTTGGTATAGATTGTATTGCAACTTGGTGGCTCAGTGACCGCTAATGTTCAACCTTATATTGTAAGCCTCCTAGCAAGAAAATGTATAGCATAATGTCTCATTAAATAGTTTCCAATCTCAGTTTTATCCAAATTATAGACACTGACGATATTACAATGTCCCATTCAATAGTGTTTTATTGTTGAGGATTCAAATATAATGGTTAAAATTATATGTTATTAACATTTTTTTCAAAGTTCATTTGGCGTGCTTTTAATTTGTTTAAGTTTGGAAAGGCAAAAAAATCTAGCCGCACGTGCAAGTTAACTAGTACAGTTAAAAGGCTCAAAATTATACTGTTGTATAGATTGACGACTAGCAGTAGTGACGCTGATCGTGGCGAGAGGGACAACCACACACAGTCTAGACGCAGAACGGCAGAGGCTCCGGCGGGGAGGCGCCTCCTCCGTCCTCCTCTGCTGTCTTCTTCCTCCAATGGCGGCAATCACCGCGCCGCCGGCCCCTCCTCCGGCCTCCACCTCATGCCGTCTCCTCCGCCGCCGCGCGCCACTCATCCGCTTCGCCGCCTCCTCCTCCTCATCTTCCTCGTCCCCATCCTCCCGTTTCCGCCCCCCCTCTTCCTCCTCCTCCTTCCCCGGCAGCAGCAGCAGCAGCGGTGGCGGGGGTGAGATCCTCCACGTCTCGCCGCCTCCCCCACCCGCCGCGCCTCCCGGGGCCCCCGTCTACGTCACGCTCCCCGCCGACGCCGTCGGCCCGGGAGGCCGCGTCGCGCGCCGCCGAGCTATGGGAGCCTCGCTCGCCGCCCTGGCCGCCGCCGGCGTCGCGGGCGTTGCCGTCGAGCTCTGGTGGGGCGTCGTCGAGCGTCACCGCCCAGGGGAGTACGACTGGGCCGGCTACCTCGAGCTCGCCGCCATGGCCCGGCGCCACGGCCTCCGCGTGCGCGCCATCCTCGCCTTCCACCAGTGCGGCGCCGGCCCGCACGACCCGCCATGGTACGTCTCCCCACCCCTTTGCCCGCATCTTCAGCTAGCTATTCAGCTCCAAAAAAAGGTCCCTCTTTTTTCTCCCCCACCCCTATTTTTCTCCTCACTTCCTTTCTTAGGTTCAACTATATACATACAGGATATGTATGTTAACATGTCAGTGGGGTTGATGGCCTGTGCATGTTCGATCTCCTCAACTGGTGTGCATGTTTTAATTCACTTCTTTGGAACAAAAAGTCTGCATTTCTACTTCTCGGTGATATAATGCTATAAGCACTTATTAATTATTAATTAATGTCTATGGGACATGCAAGTATGGTCAGCACATCACTTAACTTAAATTCATATCTCATGGAGTTGAACACATCTGCTGACTGCTGCAAAACATGAAGATTGATGCCCAATTCAATTCATAACTATTCTTATGTGGTCATCTAGTTTCTGTTCAGAACTGACTGAATTTATTGATACTTATGGTTATATCCTTTGCTACACGTGGCATGCACTTTTGTCCCGCTATGTGACACAAAACGTTTAGTAAAAAATTCTTTATTGCCAGCTTGACACTCACAATTTATGGTTTGTTATTTTAGTTCAGGAGGTATGTAATTCTTATTATCAATCATTTGGATTTTATTTACTACTAGCACTGAGCACTGGTATTCTATACAGCACTAAATGCTCATGAGCAATGCTCATGGATTCCCTATCTAGACATAACAGATTCCCATGCTAAGCATGAGTGCATCGTGCTGATACTATTCACGTTGCATTGGAGAGAAGTGTTTCCCTTACACACGTGTGCACCCAACAAATAAGGCTACAGTCAAGGTCTGAAGTAGAGGAATCTAGTTGAGATATTGCTTTTTTTGGTCTCAACTCAATTGATCAAGTCATTTGTGGCCACTTCAATTCAATATGCTCATGTGATAGAAATGGAACCTCGTTGGTACATGATTAATTGATTAGAAAGTTTATGATGCTTCGGTTTCAGATCATTGATGTAACTATCAAAAGGCTACTGAATTTTTTTTTTTTTTTGGGTGACTTAGTTTACACCTGAGCATTTTAATCAATGGATTGCCTCAAAAATATTCATTTTTTTTTTATATCAGATGTGTTGTTAACAATCCTTTTCCCAAAATGGCAGCTACAATAAATTGTCTGCCTAGTAATGCGAAACTACATGACATTATATCAGCTTTCCCTTCTTGCTTTCTCAAGTTGTCCTGTTGCAGCTGACATATTATTAATGCTTTTGTCGCTGTGGTGTAAAAGTTTAATCACTTGGCCTTGCGTTGATGCACACACTAGTATATCTCCTGTTTTATTCAGTTGCAATTTCCTGCCTTTCCAGGATCCCTTTGCCACAATGGGTGCTTGAGGAGATGGATAAGATTCCAGACTTGTCATATACCAATAGATACCAGAAGAGAAACAAAGAATACATATCACTGGGATGTGATATTCTTCCTGTTCTGAAAGGAAGGTCACCTATGCAAGCTTACTCCGACTTCATGAGAAGCTTCCGCAACACTTTCAAAGATTACCTTGGGGCCATAGTAACAGTTTGTATCCTCCCTGTTTTTTAAACACATATAATTAATTCTGAACCACCAAAGGATTTATCCCTACTATAACATTGTCTCTCAGGAAGTTCAAGTTGGAATGGGTCCAGGAGGTGAGCTTAGGTATCCATCATGCCCAACTGAGAAGCTAAATCAGCCAGGCGGTTCATCTGAAATTGGGGAATTTCAATGTTATGACAAGGTATGGTGGGAAATAAATTTCTTTCTTTAAAATCACTACAAAGTGGAATGTTTTTTTTTGGTAAAGCGGGAGGCATACTGGATAATCAGTCTCAATGTTGTTTAGTCTACTTATGCAATTCAATATGCAATGTCTATCTGTTTCTTCAACTTGTAAGTAGTACCAGGATGGGTTAGCTCCTACCATTTGGGCTTATACTGAATCTTCTATATATGAGTATGCATTTGTAGAAATGACTTGTATATTCTGTTCTACTTTGTGGTTTGATCCATGCAGTAAATAAGGACAACATCTGCATTTCTGAAATGATTGAAACACATCCGATTCGTGCATCCGATGCTATGCTACCATTGCAAGATTTAACTACTGATAGATGTGATCTGTTGACAGTTTATGCAAGCTTCATTGAGTGCTCGTGCACAGTTTTTTGGGTTACAAGAATGGGGTAATGGCGGTTCAACTGGCACAGATGGTTCGCAGCAGAGCCTTGAAGAAACGAGTTTTTTTCGTGCTGATGGAGGCTATTGGGATACACCTTATGGTCAATTTTTCCTTGAGTGGTATTCAGGCATGCTTCTCCTCCATGGAGAGAGGTTATGCATGGTAGCTGATGCAATCTTCTCTGGTACTGGTGTGACCATCTCAGGGAAGGTTGCTGGCATACATTGGCACTATTATACTTGTTCACATCCATCTGAACTGACAGCTGGCTACTATAATACACTATTAAGAGATGGCTATCTTCCTATAGCTCAAATGTTTGCCAAATACAAAGCTGCATTATGCTGCGGTTGTTTTGACCTGAGGGACTCAGAAAGAACAAATTCTGAGAGCAGTCCAGAAGGTACTCTCCGGCACCTTGCAGGTGCTGCTAAAATGTGCAACCTTCCTCTTAATGGTGAGAATTCTGTGATAAGGCTGGATGATGCATCACTGAATCAAGTCATAAGAAGCTCAAGGCTCTACTCAGGTCGTACTTCAGGAACATCTTTTTCCTTTAACTATGTCAGGATGAACAAAAGCTTGTTTGAGTTTCACAATTGGAATCGATTTACAAAGTTTGTTAGGCAAATGTCAGATGCCAGGGCCTTTCTAGCTAGACTATATGTCAGGAGAGGGCAGCAATACTTGTCTTCAATGTCGGTTGTTTGGGTGGTTAGTCGGGCTTGTGCATATACATGAAAGTTGTCAAAAGCTATTGGGTAAATCATGTACTTGTAATCTCAGCCATCAATGATTCAACCACTGTATAAGGAAATGTTTTGCTCAGTATATGGCTCATTTTTAGTTGCCAGAAGGGCAGGCAGGCTTGTGCTCGAGGATGTACTGATTTCATGCATATGCATGTATTAGTTCCATGCATATGCTATTGCTGAACAAAATTTTATATGTATTTGTTGTAAAGTGGTAGTGTAGTTGCTGCCAGCAATATTGAATCTTGAAAATATGCCCCTGTTAAAGGTCCCACGAGGGTCCTGTTTAGCCATGTAAAATACTTAGTTGGAGCCTTCTGTTTCCCCTTCCAATATGAATGCTTTAAAACCATATGCCTATGAAAAATATGTATACTTCCTCTTGTCACAAATATAAGTCCGAATCTACGTTTATTTTCAGTCAAACTTTTCTAACTTTGACAAACACTATTATAAAATTGATTTACAATGAATGGAGTACGATCCATTCCGGAGCAATGCTGGATTCACAAGAGGCCTACTACTCTCCATTTCTTTTTTATAGAACACATTAAAATTTGGAAGTTTTAGAAGTATATATTGTAACCATCAATTTCAAATTGATAACAATTTCAGTTGCTATAAAATCAATGTCATGTTAAAAGACAAATGTGAATTTATTGATATGATTTTTCACAAGCATAAATCTAATTTAGCTCTTTTAGCCATTTTGTCAAAACTTTGATGTTTTTTAATATAGTACATCCAATAGAAAAGAAATGGAGGGAGTAAAGTGCAACTGTTATTTTATGAAGTTGCCAATTCTATCACTGCAATAAGTTAAAATCAGCATGCATCAACTTCATAGATCCCAAAGATATATAAAAAAGGAATGAATGTGTGTGTTTACAGCATGGAATTATGACCTACGAAAATCTGCTGCACTTCCAAATTCCAATGCAATAGAATCATCCTAACCCAATACTGTTCTGTGCAAATTCTAGACAACAACAAATCCAGTTTATAACTTGAAATAGAATTCCAGAACATAATATATACAAAGTTGACTACAAGCGCATTCTGCACAATTACATGTATTTTTTTTGGGGAAAATACAATGATACATTTGTAAAACACAATGAAGCAGCTACTGCTAACTAGCAACAAAACTAAAAGTGGAACTGAACTAATGGTACAAGCACTTTCGAGTACCCATTGATCAGAGCAAAAGTCTGACACGCATATCAACCAGAGCTTCCACAAGAACTGCCAAAGTGTGCTGCAATATCACTAACCAGTAGCCTGATGACATGGCTACCAGAAAGCCGCGAGATCTCCATGCATTCTTCCAAGTCTGCATTGCACGCCAACTTTACCCACTCATGGTCATCATCGAGATACTTGATATCGAACGTGCCAACATCCATCCTTAGCCTTTTCGCTACCTCCTCTTTCAAAACAATAACACCACCTGAGCATGAGAAACGGAACCTCACAATATCTTCCTTAAAACTTGCCTTTATCGTTACAGTCCCTGAATGCTTCATTGACACCAAGTTGTTGGGAGGGGCCAAAAATGGTTGGTCGGATGTTGAAGTGAAGAGATTCTTCAAATCTTTGGAGCTACCAGAATCTCCAATCCGCATCCTGGAAAGTGGTAGTTGTGGTTCTTGAAAAGGCTCTTTGTTTAACTCCTCTTGATTAAGTTGAGGTTCTGCGAATGTTGAAGCAATTGGCTTACAAACAAATGTTTGGTCTGCTGGACTTCCCTGGCATGAGCCTTCTGAAGTGCGTGAATTTATGCTGCCTTCTCCAGATGAACTTCTTGAGTGAGAAGCTTTGTTAGCTTCAAGCTGCATGTCATTGTTATTCTCTATAAATCCTTGCTGGGCCATGACCATACCGAAACGGTCATTTTCAAGTGACTTTTGCAAAGACTCTCTGTCACCACCAACAGCAAGATTTGAAAGTTCTGCCACTTTACTTTGGGTTAATTTCTCTAAATTGAGAGACTCCGATGAAGGGCCAACAGGTATAGGAAGAGGACCTGTGATAGTTGTGAGATTAAATGCCACATCGGAGCCTTGAACAGACTCGATTACCTGCTTTAATTTCGAGAGAGACCGGTTGACCTTATTAATTTTTCGAGATGGCCAACGAGAAATTCCATGCTGCCGGCAGATGCGCTTCATGGTTGTAGGACAAACTGCCATATACAAAAAAGAATGAAACTAGTTAATGCTCACAATCTCCAAGAGTCAACCCCTTACAACGTTATCACAACTGAAAAATCCACTGTTTTGCCGCCTCTACTTCCTCTTTAGGTTCTATAAATGGAAATTCATGGAAACACAAGTTGACAGCATGACGGGTTTATAACAAGCTGACAACAGATGCACAAGACACAAGAAGCTCCTCTAATAATAGTAAGTACAGTAGTACACTTGTACTACAGCAAGCAAAATTATAAAGGCCAATGGCAGCATCCAATAAGTACAGGGACATCGAAAGAAATTCTTTCCAGGTTGTTTCTGCATACATGATTGCATGACCAATTTATCCAAATCCCAATTATCCAAGCAGTATGCCAGAATGACAGAGATCCAGTTTCGAGTCTCAAAGGCAATTAGGTCTAACCAAGTCATTGTCCTTTGAACAAGTATTTCATGCAGGTTCTACCTAACAATGATGTACAAAAAAAAATCTAAAACACTAAACTGCAGAGAAACACAATTTTCCCTAATCAACTCTTCCTGTTCTAATATCCAAACATCTCTGTGCAGACACTAACTGCTATAAAGTTCAATATTTTGAGATTAGATTCAACTTAGTCAACAATTTAATCATGGCTTCATGGCATGTCAACACCATGAACTCAAAATAAAGCGAAAATCTTATATGCAAACATGTCAACTATAACTAAGCCGTGTTAATTGTCGACAAAAAGAATTATTATAGCAGATGAGCTACATATGGTACCATTTTGAAAGAAAAAAAAACATAGTCCTGAATACCATTTCAAAACTCAAAACAAAACTGCAAACAGGCCAGATATGACCATCCAAGAGTTAGCATGAGGTCTGGAACAGTGTGACACTAAAAGGAGTACATTGAACTTGAGTATTAGAACATACCACCAAAGCTTTTAGCTGCGTTTTTCAAGCTCCCAGAAAAATATTGCTGAAGAACCTCTAAACTGATAGTTTTTTCAGCTTTTCCACGTCTCCTTTCAGGGGGTTTGTTAGTTTTATGAAGCAATGAAGAATCAGAAGCACCGCTACCATTTGGCCTGCCAGTAGAAGTACCATTGTCTTGACAGTAGTCATCAGTCAACAATTGTCCTGTCACATCCAAAACTTTCTTGTTCCCGTTATCAATCCTGTGGGCTCCTCCATGTCTATCACCGTCAGGTGATTCACGAAGGGAACCATCAGAGTCATCAAACTGTGCATCTGTTTTGAATTCTTCATTCTCAAGTTTTAGCACATTACTAAGGTGAAGAGAAGCCCCACTCGAATCTCTGTCACCAACTACCTTTAGGCTACGAAGACACTGCTTCATCAGAGTTAATATAGACTCCAGTAAGGCATTTTGGCCATCTTCATCAATACAATCAGGCGGCAAGAAAAACTCTAATATGTAGTCGTCATTCCCGGTATAAGAACTTTGCAAGCATATTGCAAAGCAGCCAGCCAACTCAAACATCCGAGCATAGTGTACAAGGGGATATGCCAACTTACAGAACTTCCGGATATCTTTTGAAAAGCAAGGTTTTGTGTGAGGTAAATGCCTTTCCAGAAACTCCTTGTCCCTCTGTAGGTGATGCTCCACACATGCATCTCTAAATCCCCACATATGAGCATCAATCACATGAAACGCCACATCACTAGTTGACATGCAGACTTCCCCATGCAACTTCCATCGAAACTTAAGCAACTCTTCTTTAAACCACCACCATGTGCCAATACACTTCTATATTTGCAAGGAACCCAGGTCTGTGCCAAAGGAAGCTTGTGCTCTTCACACACTACAGTCAGAATCTCCAGTATTTCGACCAGAGCAGCTTGACGGCCTTCGTTACATATCTGAAAAAAACGAGAGCGAACAAAAATATAAGCCAGCTAGCATGGACAGTAATAATCTTCTTGTCCACAAACCATAACCATAATGTAATGAGTGAAGGCTCACCTGGACATTTGGATGGTCCACTATTTCAGTGCTTTTAAGATTTACGGCCTGCAGAAAGGTTGTCACACTGTAAGGTGAGAGTTCAACAAAATTTATGCTACAGGTGGTTTGCTACAGCTCAAATTTAAGGTTACTAACATCAATCTTAAACAATTTGCTGATCCACTGAATGTGCATGAAAAATATACAGCAAGCAAAAGAGGAAAAAGACCAACCTCAAGTGCTTTGCAGACTTTATCGACCTCACAGGCATAATTTATCTTCTTTGATGTCATTATAAGTTCGACAACAGCAATACATGACTGAGCGGCAGGATCAAAAACAGGCAGGGCAACTGTACCATGGACGTTGTAACTGATGGCATGGTTGAGTCGTTGATACTCACCACTGCTATAGTACTGCACATTTGGTGTCCACTCGGGCACCTTTTGCTTGTAGACACGCCCAGGTAGGCCCAGCTCTCCAACATTTTCCCCATCAACTGAAAACATGTACATCATGGATACAGCCCTGTACTGAAGTAGGCCAATGCTCTGATGGTCAAGCACAAAAGGTTGTCCTGAAGTAGTAAGCACATAGCGGTCTCCGTTCTTGACTGGTGCCCAGACTTGGACCAACAGATGTTGATCTGTGGACTCCTTGAAGTACCGAAGAGCTTGTGTAAGCCTCTCCTTGAACAAGCTAGAGTTATCTGTGCCATCTCCATCCGGAGATAGATGAAACTGCCATTTGCGATTGATTTGTTCACCTCTCTTGCTTGAAGTGTCAGAATTCCCTGGATAATGACAGAAGCAGAATTGTAAGGCAGCGAAGGATGTAAGGATGGGATGTCGTTGACCGCTGTATTTAGATAAACTGAAGGTTGTGCTTATGTTGAAAATGTGGCCCAAACCTCCTAGCGCTCATGTGAATAGTTAGGTCCCTGTTTCTACCTATGGACAAACCAGAGTTGGAAAAAAAAAAAAAAAAAAACTGATCTATGCTTTCAAAAAAGTTAAGTAACATCGATCCTTCGACACATAACAAAGAGAGAGCGTCTAGCCATGCAGCAATGATGTCCTAGTTTATTTGGCAAATAAGTAAAGTTGATCCCATTGTTGTAATTTAATTTCACTATAATAATAATAATAATAATAAGTAATATAATGAGACAAGCAAGGCGTTATCCAACTGCTTCTACTTCGAATACATGCAATCTACAGCCCCATGGCATCATAACCACCCATAAATCTAGTAAATATACACGTCTCATCGGAGACATTCGATACAAAATGGAGTAAACACAGCACGAGCTAGCTTTAGAGACAGCACACGAGCACTAGAAGACAGAGCAAAGCAGTCCACACATTATATATAGCGCATAAGTACGGAATGACTCAGGCAACAATATAGCACAGGAAAGGAAGCCACTTTCTGTTTTTTACGCATAGTAAATATAATAATAAAGTACAGCCTCCCTCTTCAAGTGGAATCCAATTTGCCATCAACAAGTCTTAGCAATGATTAGCGTTAAAAAAACGAAGCCGTGGCGGCACTATCTAGACGAACGCAGTGGTATCGTTGTTGCAAACTAAGAGATGCGGGTAACTTTCCAGCATCCTATCCATATTCTTGAAACGCAAAGATTCTGTTTCATCGAACGGCATGCGAGCAATGAAGGTGGCCGTAATACAGTAATAATTTTATTTTATATATGTACTAGTAAGATTTTTTTTTTTTTTTTTTAAAAAAAAGAGGGGTGGCATGCCAATGCCAAAGTCAAACGTCAAGCTGGAAGCCAATGATAGAATGATAGATAAGGTTAGTGCTAGCGTATTGGTGACAAGAATAGGAGCAAGATTCCAACTTTCCGCGAATGAAATCAAACCAAAATCGCACAAAGTGGAGCACAAAATCTCAGGGGATTGGAATCTTCCGGGGACTGAATTGGATCCTTTGGCCGGCGTGTTTTTTTTTTTTTTTTTCTATGCAGCGAAATCGAAATTGAGCGTGCGATCAAGAAAGATGGGAAGGAAGCTAATAAGATAGTAGGAGCAGAAAGGAAAGGCTCACCGGAGCGTGCCCGCTGAACCTCCTCGACGACGGCTGCCTCGGGCGCTGCGGCGGGGTCGTCGAGTGGAAGCAGGTGGCGGTCCTCGAAGAGCCAGAGCGGCGACGGCGGGGTGAGCCAGGAGGAGGAGTTGGCCGGCAGCGGCGGGAGCGGCGGGGATGCGGAGACGGAGGAGAAGAAGAGGGACGTGGTGAGCGAGTCGAAGGGCCAGGCGTCGGCGCCGTCCCCGTGGGCGGAGGCCGAGGAGGGGTCGAGGTCCATGGGTGGGATGGGTGGGAGGGACCCTGCTGCTGCTGCTGCTGCTGGCTGGCGCTGGCGGCGAGCTATAGACCGCTATAGGCGGCGTCGGCGTCGGAAGAGGAGCAGCAGGGGACGGTGAGACGCGGTGACATGTATGGTTGGAGGGAGCTGTGCCGCCGCGGCCCGTCGGGAAGGGAAGGTCGTGGTGGACCGACCGGAATAAGAAAATGCCATGGCACTGCTGGACAAGTGTGGTGGGCCCGGATCCCCTCTCCCTCCTCCTATCGCCGGCGAATTTTTGCTCGGGGGCTTCCGAAATCTACACAGGTGTAGTTGGTAGTAGATGCACGAATCTTGGAGAATCAAAACTTATCAAATTTGAATAAATTTATATGACAAGATATGCCAACTAAAAGTATCATTAGATTCTTCATTAGCACTGTTGGATGTCACAAATATTTATAGTTTTCTTTATATTTTTTGTGAAACTTAAAATGCTTTGATTCTTCAAGTTTTTTGAAATGATTTATAGTTTGGAATGGAGGAAGTATATAGCATTTTGAAAACCGAATCATGGGTAATAACCTAGATAGATGGAGCGTGTATGTAAGTGACAAATGATCTATATTCATTACGAATGTTTTTACATGACACCCATGTTCGCTCATTGTGTGGGCCTTGCTTTTACTCAAGAATGGAACCATGCTTGGCTTACTATATGGATCTTGCGATTTTATTGAAACATGTAGATGTATACATTAGTGTATAGACATATGTGATGACAAAAGGGGGTGAACAAGAGTGCGTGTATAAATAAAGAAAAATAAATACGTGTGGGTGCTCTATGGGATTATATACTTTAAAAAATTAAAAAGGAAAACCATGTAAGCCGGTTGGTTGATTGCATTTGAATAACGACGAGGTTGTTGTTTCAGGTAGCAATGGCAGAAAAATAATGCCAAGCGGCTCGTTACATACATCACGCCTCGACGGCCACACACGAGAACATTTCGACAACAAGCACAATAATGTAGTTAGTAAACTACTTCCTCCAGTGTAAATTGTAACTTGTTTGGGTTTTTGACCTCGAGTTTGACCACTCTTCTTATGCAAATAATTTGTGCAAATATAGTCAAATTGAAGTCATTCTTTTGAAACTTTTATTTATTAATAAAGCATGTCACAAGAAAAGAAGTGATTGTTTGCACAGTTTTTAAAATAAAATAAGTGGTTAAACTCGAGGTTGGAAAAGTTAAACAAATTTAGCAATAAGCAAGTAGGAATACACTTGTGCTAGTATAGGTTCTGCACCAGCGGGCAATGGTTGTGGATGTGCAGGGTGCACCCAAAAAGGACCGTAGCAAATACTCGTTCTATATTGGGAAAATACCAAAGATGGGCGCGCGGCCAAGATGCGGCAGGTGACGAGGCGCCCGGGCCACGTGTAGAGCAGGGACTGGGGCAGGCACCGTGCACGCTGTTGGTGCTGACGACGACGACCAACAAGTTGGATTGTCTGGGGCCGCTCCGGCTGGCCACCGCGTCGCAGTCGACGTCGCAGCAGCAGCAGCTCAAGGCTCAAGCTTCCGGCGGCCCCCTCCAATCCCGGACGGCCGGCCTCCGGGTCGATGGCGACGCCGACGGCCAACGTACGGGAGTAGTAATAGTGGCCGAGCCGGATACAAGAAGACGAAGAGGTCTTGGACGTCGGCGATGCGATGCCGACCGGCCGCCAGTGTCAGACCAAGACCAGCACGTGAATGGAGGGAATCAGCAGGTCGGTAGCATCTCCGATCGGATACGAATCCGATCCGTTCCCCGCGCGCGGCACCGATTCCGTGATCGTCTCTTGACTTGAGCTCACTCATCGATCACCAGCTTGCATGATGCGTGCTCTACTTTATTTAATACTCCCTCTATTCCAAATTATAAGTCACTTTGACTTTTGTGCGCATACGTATGCACACAGATATGTATGTATTTGCATGTGCACAAAAGCCAAAGTGACTTATAATTTGGAATGGAAAGAGATCAATATGGACATCCATAGGAAAAAAAAATAATAATAAATGTGCGCACGGAATACGCCTCCTCTTTACCTCTTGGGACCGGGTCCGTAAGGCTATGCAAAGGCCTTGCCTCCAATTCTCACTCTTTTACATGTGGCAAGGGCATGAGCCGGTAATCTTACAACCAAAATTGATATTTTAATTGTGTTTGCAATGGAAAAATTGAGAATGGTTCACATTTGTTTTTCACTCCGTCTTTCGTAGGGCAGCTTGTTCTTAGCCAAGCCTCCCTCAAAATCATCTTTGCTCCCCTAGCTATGAACAGGACAGCGTCCAGGAGGCACTGAAGATCATAATAACCCCCTCAACATCTGATTTTGATTTACACAGAATTATATGACAGACCCTTTGGTAGACCTAGGAGTGATAATCGTTTCATTACAAAAATGGTCAATTTTGCAGGTTCATCATGTGACCTAGGCAAACATAAAGGTGGCCATAGCGACCCTCACGAAGGTGACACAACAAGGAAAAGGCTACTCTAAGCCTCCAGCAAACTGAAGAATCGCAACATCCCTCCACCACGTTCCAGGATTTGCACAAGCTACATGTTCCAGCATCAAATGCTTCAATTACTTCAGACCAGCAGCTACAAGAACAGGTGGTCATGGTTGAATTATGAAATTATAATTATGCCAAATTTGATTAATGATTTGTTCCTAACTAAATACCAAATTTGTAAATTAAATGTTTATATTAACCCTAAGTTCAAAATCAAAATTTGAAAACGTAATTTCAAAACTATTTGGAATTTGACAATGGTCCAAAAAAAAAAAAAAAAAGTTGTAGCTCTCCTTTTTTTTTGAACAACTTTTATTTTGAGAAATTTTCATGTTTCCACATACTTTTGAAAAAAAAAAAAAAACTGAAAAGAGGAGAAAGTAAGCTACAGTGACGGGTGACTTGCCTGCCGCCCGCCGAGCTTCTGCTTCTGCTTCTGGCCGCTTCTACATGCGTCCTTTGCCAACTCCAGAATGTAAAGCCCAGAGTCGTCCGTCGTTTTTCTTCTTCCTCCTTCCGCAGCATCCTTGATCCGCTTGAGCATGCTGCCCAAACCGAGCCATCCCAAGGCCAGAATGAGAGCACCACCGTGTTCGCCTTTCCCTTTCGCATCCGTTGAAGCAGCCCGCGCAGCATCGCTCCACCGAAATCGGCCGCGCGACGTCTATCTCCCTCGCGCACGGCCGGCGCTCCGCCGAACACCACCTCGCCGTGGCCAGGCACTTGGGTGGGGTTATCGTGAAACAAAGCCTTGTTTCTTCTTGCTATTAATTCTGTAGTGCTCCCCAGCTTGATAGTTGTTCAAATAGTATACAGGTCGCACCGGAACGGAGGTCTCGCCGCCGCCATCGCCGCTGCCGTGGGCGAAACTACTCTGGTCAATCTTAGCTTCAAACAGCCACTGTCCTAGGACCGCGGTAAGCTACTGATCACTTATTCACTTCTGTGCCCTTTGTTTGAGCTCTAACGCGGTTTAGTCGCCGGACCGCGTGCTGTCAGCGAGGTCTGCTCTGTTTCTCCGCCGTGCATGTTAACGACCCGGTTTCGTTCGATTAGCTTTGCCGTTCACGTTCGCCCGAGTGTGGCGAAGCTGTTGGTGCCCTCGTCTCGTTCCTACACGGAATCCTTTGTGGCGAAGCACACTTATATTTGTTCACCACCCTCTCCCCCAGTCATCACATGTCGCAATTACAGACCCGACCACGCACGGGTAGGGGTAGATCATCCATTTAGCTTTTGTCGGACCGATGATGCAAGGCCGTTGATGTGGAGACGGGTATCAGGTGGCCCATGATCCTGAGGATCTCCAGCACGGGGCTCCTGGCGAGGATGAAGTCCATGTCGCCGCTGTCCACGACGGTGTTGCAGAGGATGAGCTCGCGGAGGCAGGGGAACCTCCAGAAGCGAGGCAGGTGAGCGCAGCCATGCTGACCAAGGTGGCAGGGAGACGCTCGTGTATAGTGAACGGCCAAGGGCGGTTGATGAGCAAGAGCTCCTGCACGCCCTTGCAGTGTGATAACAGGCTGCATGACATAAACGTGGCAAAATAAACCAGGAAACAGTTTACCCGTCGTCAAGCATTCTACGATTCAAAATATCACACGTACAGCAGTCAACTTGTTTTTCTGCCCCGCCCTAAGCATAATTCAGTTCCATTCATCCTAGAGACAGAGTACAG
Organism: Hyparrhenia diplandra; assembly: GCA_015847255.1. Taxonomy (NCBI): domain Eukaryota; kingdom Viridiplantae; phylum Streptophyta; class Magnoliopsida; order Poales; family Poaceae; genus Hyparrhenia; species Hyparrhenia diplandra. Next base: position 51,310 of record JADLZK010001401.1, read on the forward strand.
TTTGCCGTGCCACTGAAATTGTCAGTGCGATAACACGTTCCACTCTGACATTGATCCAAACAAGAAAGCAGAACGAGATCCAGTTCACTACACAATAACATGTCCATTGTTCATCCTGACATGAGCGATAAACTACTACTAAACACCGAGCATGCATTCTGGTCCTCATCCAAACATGCCTCTGGTAGTTACTTGATGTCGGTCACATATTGGTTCCAACACCTGCAGGACCAAAGGAAAACTGTGTATAAGAGGCTTGCTACATTCATCCTTCCTCCGGCAGGAAAACAAGACCTAGCACCACCATGAACAACTTAACCTCACCTGCCAAAAAGTCAGTCACTCTCCCAAACCCAGCACTTCACTTCAATTTCCGAAACCTGCAAACACAGGAAATAGTAATCCCTTTAGATAAAACAATATTTGGGCTTCACTACACTCAACTGATATATATAGATACTGAAAACAAAATTAGGAATTAAAATGTGCAATGTACAGTACAGAAGTACTACTTAAATTATCACTTCTGTACATGCCTAAGCACCATCCTTTAAACCAATCCAAGCACATTTTCAAACAAAGAAAACGAATCCAAGAAGAAAGATGTTCTAGCTAGTACCAAAGCTTTCTCACCAGGTTGCAATTTCCATTTCGAGAATGGAGAGTGTGCAGTTCATAACATAGAAGATTCAGATATTCCAAAATCTAAATAAATAGTTACTTTCACATAAAAAAAAGTTGCAAACCAAACGCTTATTAAAGCATTCAAATTCTATGAATCATGAATGCATATTTCCAAGGCCCCAAGTTTCCCTCTATCCCCATATTGATGCTATGACCATCTTCTGTAATAGTTGTATATTCTGGGCTGGCCCTCCACGGAGGAAAGGATACATGGGCTGTTGACCCATGGGAAGCAATGTTACATGTCACTAGGCCAAGCACGATGGAAACACAACATAAAACGATCATCACAACCACAGAGGTCGTCTAAGAACCAGAATCACGAACCCGGCAAAGAGATGTAGTTCCTAGGAGGTTGCAAAGCCTGTTGCAGCCAGGCTACCACTGGACCGGGTGCACATCCAGACCACAGAGGTAAGTCCAGATTTCTCCCCCTCAGACTTTTATGTGTGCAAGGATTTTCGTGATCAAAGTGGGCAATCAAGGCACTACCTTTTAAAAGTAATTTATATCATGGCAATCTGCAATTTGAGCAAACACTATTGTTACAATTAGTTGTTTGTAGTTATTGAAATAAGTGTTAAGGACTCTTGATTTGGCACCAAACTCTGATACATGGTTCCAACTACTTATTTTGTCACTAGAGATTATCCACCAACATATCTGTCGGATAAAGACCTTTTGCTTATGTTTGTCTTCAGTTTACAGAGACATCACTATGTTATATGTCTTAAAGGGGTTCTTTACTTCCGAATCAAACAATATACTTTGGGCCGAACAGGTGCCCTAAGAAGTATGCATGGTAGGCCTGTACATGAACCAAAAAAGATGGCAGATATATCACTAAAGTTTAATCAAACACATGTGTATGAGGAAGAGAGATTTCGAGTTAGTAAATGCTTATAATCCAATTCTGACACAGTTTGAAAATTTTAATGAAATGTAAAATCAGCTACCACCTACATCTAACTATAAGAATGACAATGTGCCAGTAAGTGTGAAAGCTATGAAGCTAACCAAAGCTCTAGTCATGTAAGTTGAATGCCATTTTAATCTACCAGCAACCAGATTATGTGACCTTTTTTGTTTTTTTTTTTTTTTTTTTTTTTGCCAAAAGAGGCCATTTTGATGTTTGCACTTAATACCCCCCATTGAAACAAATTTCTGCTTTAACCTGTCAGGTAATCCAATTGCGCTTTAACCTATCAGGTAATCCAATTGCGACCGGAAGAAAAGTGGAACCAGTTCGCTTTACTCGAAGACATGTTAAATAAACTCATCATCAATTGCTCACTTGACAGGAAAAGCAAACACTTCAACGCATATGCCATGACTGAAAAAGAGGTATAATGAAGGTGGCAATGATCCTGCTGACCTCTCGCATGAAGTAAAAAGAGCAATTTATATAATGACAAGTTGTAAGGGTGTGTGTTAGCCACTAGTGAATGTTTTAAAGGTGAGGTGAATTAGGCGCTTGCCTAGGTGACGCCATATAAACATATATTAAATTATTAATATATAAGTTAACTAAAAATCAGAAGCAAATCTGACATTAATTTTGCAATTTCTTAGCATGTAATACAATAGTAAGTGGTGCTACTAGACTATTAGTGCACAACGTCAAAGAAAAGCACATGTGAAGGAAGCAGCAGTCCAGTCCACTCAGCAGCCACCAGCCAGTAGGAGTAAAACAGAGCAGCAGAGAGGACATAAAGAGGGAGAGTAAACCATAGAGCAAGATTTCCTTTCGGAAGGCGGGATGTGCCGCGCCCACACGGACCTTTCACGCTATAGTCAGTCATGTAAGGGAAGCAGCAGTCCAGTCCAGTCCACTCTGCATCTATAAATTAGAGCAGCAGCCACCAGCCAGTAGGAGTAAAAATAGAGCAGCAGAGAAGACATAAAGAGGGAGAGTAAACCAGAGAGCAAGATTTCCTTTCGGGCGGAAAGCGGGATGTCTCCGTGGGACCTTTCACGCACTAGAGTCAGTCCCCTTGTTTCCCTGCACACAAGGCGACCGTCGCGGCCTCCACGGCGACACCCTGGACGCTTAGGACAACAAGGTGGACACCCTATAGTCGCATAGCTAGGCGACCCCTTCGTCTACAGTTTTTTTTTCTCACCTGAACAACTACGCCTTTAAATTTATTTTAATACACTGCTAGTGATAAGATAAATACCACCAAGGAAGATGGCAAGGTGGAGCCAACCAAGAGGGGAATTTCTCACCTTCACTTTGTATTGCAGTATGCTTTCCAACAAGCTGCAAACCTGTAGATAATACAAACAACTGTTTATTTGCTGCCACAACAGTATAGGAGTAAATAGCAAAAGCAAGCTAATAGAAAGTGAAGGTGATAGAATAATACTTACTTGGCATGCATCCCACCCCGCATCAGTATTCCCTTCATGATGTCTGGCAGAAGCTTTGGAAACGTCAAAGCTAGGAATAGCTCAACCTCATCATCGTCGACAACCAAGATATATTGCGCCAGATGTGACAGACCATTTTTCACATAATCCAGAAGAGATGCAGTGTTGTTTTCATAATTGCTTGACTTGTTATTGTTGGAATCCTTCTTACTGCCCGGGACCTTGTAGTTGAGAAGTTGATTCAGTGGACCATCGCTAGCGACTAAACGCCAATCATCGCCATCGGGAGTGGCTGAACAGAGAACAAGTTGCCAAATTTTTATCTTTCACAAGTTTCTGGCGCCTAGTCACCATCTGCAAACTTGTCACAAAGTAGCGACGCGGCGTTGATTCATACAAAGCCGGATGGAAGCGGGAGATACTTGATGAACCAATCAAAGAGTTGTGTTGCATTCATCAAATCATTCTTCAACTCAAGGAAATAAAGAGGCAAGTTGGTTTCACTAAGTTTGCATCCATCCTTAATTATGGTCCAAATAGAGTTGATATCATTAAGCCTAGGTTGTGGTGCTTGAGATGACTTATGAACAGGGCTCTTTGCAATGTAAAGTTTTATCTGACCATCCATGGTCTCACCAAACAGTAGATCTCCAAGTCCTAGCTTCCCATCCCAGGAAAGACCCTTGTCTCCAACATCATCAAGAATGCGGTTTATGACAAGGTTGGTTACCTCTCTCCCATGATCTGTTGCTGTCTCAACATATGAGGCGTTGTTGCAGATAGGTCTCCCATGTGTACAACTTTTAGACTGCATATAGCTAGTTGCTTCTAGGAGCCTGCATTTTTAAATAAGCTGCATTAGTATCGGCCCAATTTGATTCCCACAAGTTTAGTTCCACCTTCCCCAAAAGCTTTACACCCTATCATATCGAATCTTTGGACACATGCATGGAGTATCAAATGTATACTTAAAAGAATAATTAATTGCACATACTAAAACTAATTTGTGAGATGATTTTTTTAAGCCCAATTAATCTATAATTTGATAATGTAATGGTATAGTAAACATGTGATATTTTTTATTAGTATATCCGCACACACGTTGCAATATACCACTTGACAATCAATGTGATACCAAAGACTTTACATCCTTAAACTAAGCGAGACATATATAGAAGAACAAACCAGCCATGTAGAGAAGAACGAGTAATACCTCATTGGGATGTTTGCAAACTCGAATGAAACTTCATCAGATGGCAAATGCTTGCTCTCAAAGAACGCCTTGCACGTTTCATCCAGCCACATGGTGTTACTGCCTCTATCCTGGCATATATGTATAGCCAACTCTCTGTTGTTTTGAAGTAAGTCTTCAAAGTCAACAATAAGCTTTCTGCCCAGGCTTGCTGCTTGAATGCTATAGTCATGATCACTACAACACAGCAACACAATTAGACCGTTAGCTACAACACATAAGACCAATAGCAACACATTCTCGAAGGAGTTCCAACCTATTCAAGTACTGAAGCATCTGTTCTTTTCTCTTTTCCATCTCCAACGCCGCTCTGCGTCCGAAACTTGCAACGGCAGAAAAGCCCTGCAATTTGGGTTGCTGCGGCTGTTTGGGCTGCGGACCAGACGAGCTGCCACTGGAGCTTGTGGACCTCATGCTGGACGGAGGTGTTGGCGAAGGGCTGGGGGTCGCGGAAGGAGGTGTTGGCGAAGGGCTGGTAGTCCTGGTCGCGTCAACCCTAGGTGGCGGCGGTGTCACAAGAGGTGGCCGCACCAGAGGGCTGAATCCGAGAGCGCCATGGATGGGGTGCGGCGGCGTCACAGGAGTTGGCCGCGGCGGTGTCACAGGAGTTGGCCGCGGCGGAGGGAAGTATCCGGGAGCGCGGGGTGGTGTCACAGAAGCTGCCCGCGCCCTGGGGATGAATTCGGCAGCGTTGGCGCTAAGGCGTGAACGAAGGGGCGCCTCTGTCTCAGCGCTCCGCGACCCGGAACTCGCGATGTCGTCGGGGACGGCGGTCTTCTTGTCGCAGGGTTCGATATTCTTCGGGTCGCCGCTCCCCTTGTCGCTGGGTTCGGCATTCTTCGCGGCGCCGCTCCCCTTGTCGCTGGGTTCGGCGGTCTTCGGGTCGCCGCTGCCTTTGTCGCCGGTCTTCGTGTCGTCGCTCCCTTTGTCGCCGGTCTTCGGGTCGCCGGCAGTAGCCTCCATGGCGGCGGCGGCGGAGGCGGCGACGGGGGGTTTTGTCGCCGGTAGTAGCCTCCATGGCGGCTTCGACGACGGGGTTTTTCCTCCGCTCCGTTTGTCGCCGGTCTTCGGGTCGCCGGCATTAGCCTCCATGGTGGCGGCAGCGGTGACGGGGATTTTTCCGCTCCCTTTGTCGCCGGTCTTCAGGTCGCCGGCAGTAGCCTCTGCCCTCTATGGCGGCGGCGGCGGGGTTTTGCTCGGGGAGAGGCTTGCTCTCTCTCTCTTCGATGATTGGAGAGAAGGGAGTGAAAGGGTGTTTTTTTTTTTCTTTTTAAGTGACTGGGAAACGGAAGAGGGAGTGACTGCGTGAATGACTGGAACACGGGCGGGCCGGCCCAAGACTAACATAACGGTGACAATGGAAATTAGGAATAATGCATATCATGTTACCGTGTGTTTGGTTGAGGTTGGGTGGGTCGGAGCCACTCCAAACCTTGGTTGGTTTTGTTAGGGCCGGTAGACTCCAACCCCCGATATTTGTTTGGTTGGAGGAATTGGGATAGGAATGGTGGCAGATTCACTCCGTTAGTGGATCTCACATGTCATTCTCGATGTGCACTTTGCTTCAGGAACCATCTCATAAACTAACTAGGCCCATATATCGTCGGGCGGGCGCCCTCCACCTCCCAGCCCGGCCGCCGCGGCGAGCACCGCCCCGCGGGCGACCTCCGCCCCTAGGCGAGCCGCCGCTGGTGAGCTCGCCGCTGGGCGAGCTCCTTCGCGAGCGATGACGAGGGTCGGGACGGGCGAGGAACGACGAGGACGAGTGTTGGACGCGTGAAGACGGAGGAGACGGCCGCGGACGGAACCCGACGAAGTTCGCCGGTCCCTCGAAATCTGAGGAACGGAGCCAACCCGCATATTGGCCGAATATTCCCTCTAGGAGCCGCTCCGCTCCCTCTACCCCTCATCCAAACACATCAAAAGTGGGTTGGCTCCATCTGGGTTCGCTCCACACCTCCAACCAAACACAAGGTTAGTGTTGAGGTGGTGAAATTAATTAGGATTTATAGGTATCTAGCTTTCCATTGATAGATTGAATATAATGCGAGCGGGAATGTACCATATGCATTTTTTTTAGAATTACACAGTATAACGTAGACGCTCACAACACGCACGACCCCTATGAACACACGTATGCAAACCCTACCTTTATGAGCACCTCTGAAGGACCGGGCAGCCGACAGATCTGGAGATTCTCGAAGTCACTATAGGTGCCTCGTCATCGACGGGAACGTCGCTTACCACTTAATGCATAACGCCGGTAAATTCTGAGAAAATCTCAAGAAAAGGTGCGAGCAACAGGATTTGAACCCTGGTAGGTAGCGTCCCACTGAACCGTCTACCATTGGACTACACGCCAATTCATCATATGCATTTTGATTGTAAGTAATAGAGTAAATTCCACGGTACATCCTTAAACTTGTCCCGTCCTGCCGTCTTATCCAGGTCCATATAGTTATGAAACTAGGTAAATAGGTCTTTGAACTTGTTTAAATGTGTCATTTACATCCAAAATCAAGTTTGGCAGGCGATTTTGCTACAATACCCGCGGGTTTGCTATAGTGACATGTGGAGCATATGATACCATTTCACAGTTAACTTATGTTGCACAGGATAATGCTTTGCATCGCGAGTTCCTCGCCAATTAAATTGCCGAGCTATCACTGCTGGAGTACAATCTACTCTCTTACCCTCCATCACTAATAGCTGCCTCAGCTGTTTTCTTGGCAAGATCGATATGTACTCCAGCCAACAAGTATCCTTGCGTAGGTGGCATAATCATGTTGTTTTTCTATACACATCTTTATAATAGTTACCCGCTGAAATGTCTTTATGAGCTAACTCTAACTTACGCATCTCATTGTGTGGAGCAGAACTCCACACTTACTCATTACACGCAGTATAAGCCGTCGGAACTGAGTGACTGCGTAAAGGTATTGCACCACCTTTTCAGCGTTGGCCCTGGGAGTAACCTTCCAGCAATCAGAGAAAAATACAGTCAACATAAGGTAACTGACTGGGCCTGGTCCCGACCGTCTTCAGTTAACAACTCTGTTGCTAGTAATACTAACGCCATCCTCTCCCTTTCCTTCATCAGTACAAATTTGTTGCAGGGAAGCAGTGCCCACCGTCAATCCCTGTGGAATTCTTTCGAGATGTAACATGCTGGAGATAGAAGCCCGCCAGCAGGACTTGTTCCAGTTTCTAATTGAATTCTTCGGCGTGTGGCGCAGATGCTCAGAGCCACACGACTGTGCAGGTGGTTCGTTGGTTGATGCGGGATGATCCCTGCTGTTTCAGGTGATTAGGAGAGTGTAGATTCTAGATCGATGACTTTGAGGTTTGCTGGTCATGTTAGGCATTGGTGTGAGTTTCTTCTCCCCGCTCCCCGCTGTAATCTTTCTGTACATAGATCAACGTTTGCAGGCGCTTGTAAATCGGAGTTTGTGTTGTAGAGCTGACCAAAATCTAGATTGACAACCAACATCTCATTTGTAATGTCATAGCAGTATCTCTAGCAGCACAGTTTTTACTATTTTTAGACAAAAGCTCACCAACCAATGGATCTCAGAACCGAGGACAACGACGGCATCAACGTCTTCTGCATGCCGCCGGGCTACAATGAGCCGCAACAGGTGCCCATCTCTTTTTCTAGATCTTTACCGCTTATCTCTCCGGTTGGGGAAAAAATAATTGAATCTTTATAATGAATGGATCCCGACCAGCAATACACTGAATGAACCAGGTGCACATCACGCTGGACGGCGAGGAAGGCACCTGCACGATGATGATGGTTGCAAAATTGATTGCTGACGGATCAAATTATTATTATATGGTATATATCCATAACAATTTTACTTTTGAGGTACTAAAAATTGCACTTTTTGTTGGGATTTTTATGATGGAATTTCTTTGGTAGTTCGGTGAACTTTTTTTTTATTGCCTACCTGGTAGCCAATTTCTATATACATATTGCATTGCTTGATGTAGGGTACATGACTGCTGCTTGCAACAGTGGAGGGTTTTTTTTTTTTTTTTTTTTTTTTTTTTTTTTTGACAATGTGAGTGTAGATTTTGTGTCAGCTGCGAGGGCGAGACTTCACTTTGGTTTACCTTAAGTGTGGCCTAATTGTTGGATTTGTTTTCTATTTCTCTTCTTAGGGGATCCCAGTTTTAGCTGGCAGCGATGGACGTGTGGGACTCAAACTTTTGAGGACTTAGATATGGCAGGAATATAAATAACTAATCTGAGGATGTATACATAAAGCATTCTTATAAATATTTTAAATTGAAGAAGACATGATACATCAGTGGCGGTGATCAGTGAAGCAAAGGTAACTACGAAGTGCCATTGAAGTGATCTGTTTATCTCCTTTATATTGTCTATTATTATCTCCTTTATATTAACTATGAAGTGCCATCATTACTATTTGTTTGTTTATTTTAGATAAAAGTGGTGTATCTTCAATTGCCTATTTAGCTTTTTTTTTTTTAAAGCGAGGCTAACTCCATGTAACACCTGGAAATTTTGGATTTTTGAAAATAGAGCTAAAATGATTTAATTATGTATTTTTGTGCTCATGAATATAGGGAAAATAATATTTTTCATTTAAACTAAAATTTATCTAAGGCTACAAACATATTTTGTTGCATTCATGCCCTTGCATCATTTTTATTGAGTGATAAATGAATTTATTTTTTTTATTTATTATCGAGTCGATTTTACTTCGCTTATGAAATTAATAAAGAAACATTAATTGGACAATCATTGTGAAACAAAACCAAATTATAATCCATAGACTCATAAATATTTCAAGAGAATTTATAAATAATTTAATTAGATTTAAAATCACTTTTTGGAGTTATAATTCAATTTAGAAGCGAATCAATTTTACTCGTTAGCAAATAATTTAAATAAATAAAGACAAATCCAATCTCCTTTATCTCCTAGCCATCCGGCCAGCAGACTTGCATGAGGGTACACACCACATAACCAGGCCCTTTATACAAGTATGTATATGGCCGCCATTGCTGCAACGCCGCCGCCACCGGTGGAACTCCCTGCCGTTACCGAGCCCGTAGGAGCTGCACCGCTGAACGCTCGCGTCCACGCCGTCATCGCAACCCGCGTCGTCAGGCTGGAACGCGACGTCGCCGATCCCCAAGCCGCGACCGTGACCCTGTCGTGCCGTGCGACCGGGACGATGGCGCGTCAAGCTGCACGCTTCGCCGCACTGAACCAGAGCCTCGTCGTCCTCTTCAGCCCTACAACGTCGCCCTCGATCCGGCCGATCCTGCCTCCTCCGCCAAGTTCGCCGTCCGTCGCCTGCCTCTCGGTGATGCTCCAGTCGACAAGACCCATCTGGATGATGCGCGGTGAATTTCGATCCCAACGCACTAGTCTTTGTTGTCTTTCATTCAGGGTTGACTTAGTTTCGTTAGAGCGCCGCGGCGAGGTGTCGTTGTCTGCCATGGTGCTGCCTGCATCTGTTGCTGCGTCGGTGATCCCTAAAGTCCCAAGCACGGCCAGCCGAACAGCGAGCCACGCCACCCATGTCCCCCTCGCATTGCGCACGCGAGCACAACCACAGCACCACGACCGGCGACGGCATATGGTACAAGCAACCCTGCCGTCCGTGCTGTGCCGTTCTTATTAGCTTGACGAGGCCATCATCACGGCACACACACACATTAGGCATGTTTTTCTGTAGGAAAAACAATTCTAGAAATACATGAGTAAGGTGCATATATATACATCACGCCAGCAGCAATCCTATGCAGTAGAACCAATGTTTTTCCGTGTAACATGTTTTTCTATATAGAGTTAAATATTAAATCGTTCAATATATATGCAATCAATTTTATTAGAAGGGATGTAGCTAAATATCGATCTTTTGTAAATAAACTCTAATATGATTAATGCCAATATATATGTTTATATTTATAAGTTGCTTAGTTCAAACACCCTGGATATATATTAGGTCGCGTTAAGTGATCTCATGATTAAATTAACTCGTCATTTCGAATGAAGCTATAATTTGACTAATCTAAATGAGTAGGTTCCACATTATTTTCATTAATTAACATATATAAGAAGTTAGGCTTTTCTTTTATAATATAGAACATTGTATTAGTTTATTTTAACAGTAGTTCAGTTATCAGTGTCCCTTGCACTCTCTCAACCGTAGCAGCGATTTCTGTCTTAGCACGTCGTTTTAAGCCTTTCTATGATCGGTGTATTGTTCTTAGATTATTCTGTTTTCTTGCTTGTATACGTGGTGTTTGCTACGAGTAGACGAAGAGCCGTTCATTGGCGTTGAAGACCAGGAGTTGAGGACCGACAAGTGTGCAGAAACAGAGTGTGGGAAATTGGAGCAAAAGTAAAGGCAAGTATAGTTTGGGTATTTATTGGCTTAAGTTCATGATCATGTGACCTACTTAATGTTTATGCCATAAAACATGAAACATAACTATTATCAGCATGAGAAATTGTCTGCAACAGAATATTCGGGATTTACAGTACAACTGTGGGGGTTATATGACTCTGACTTTAGTTCCTCAAAGATCATTTTTCTAGCGAGTTTGGAGGAAGTGCCGAATTGGGTATAGTCTGCCCCATGTCCACATATATGTGTATAGGCTACGGTCGTTGTGCCATATAGGAAGGGTGGGTTCTATATCTGATGACTTAGCGCCCCAACTTGTTAGACGAACCTTTGGGGGCTTCATAGTAGTTTCAGTGTACTGGGCCTTGCAAACCTATGCATTTAGGAATCACGACTCACAGTGAATGTGTACACCTTTGCGCAGAGTTTGGAAAACTTGTATACTAGCCTTGCTCTAGGACACGAGCGGCCTTGGACCTTTGCACTAAGATAATTACTACTGTTGTTAACATGTTTATGGTTTATCGTTTTATGCTTTACATTATTTAAGTTATATTGATCATGATCTATGGGTAGTACTTATCTAGCTATATTTGTTGAGTTCGACATGGACTTACTCTTGCAATTTCCCCTACCTCAGTCTGTTGGCAAAGGTCACTTGGAGAATGGACGAAGATACTAGTTCTTGGCATACGGAGCCCCCAGTCAACTGTCCCTGAAGAGAATGGAGCCCGAGAAGTTTAGCAGCAACAGTTCCCTGATAAATTGTGAGTGTTTGTTTAGTTATATTTACGCTATATAAAGCATTGTTTTCTGATATTTATCTGTTCCATGTTATATGTGTGGACTTCCTGGGCACACATATGGTGAGTCTGGTCTTCTTTGGAAAACCAGTCGTCACACTCCATTTCCATTACCATACAAACGGAAATACAAGTAGTTTTGTCGTGGTCTAATACCACCGTCACAGTAATGTCTGGCTAATGCGTGCTCCGATGGCCTAACTCTAGAGACAATGACACAAGATTTATACTGGTTCGGGACAAATCGCGCTCCCTAGTCCAGTGTGTTCACTATCCGAGCTCAAATACTCATACCGGGGCTAGTACAAGCAAGATCGAGAGAGGGAGAGGGCTCCCAAGTCTCTGTGATTGAGGCGGGTGCCAATATCGAGCGGGGTGATGTGTGTGGGTTACGTGAGGCTAGAATCCTTGAGTCTTGCCTCAGCCCGGAGGCCTGCCTCCCCTTTTATAGTCGCAAGGGGGCCAGGAACACGGGTTTCCTTTGAGCTGAGGGCCTAGAAGAGCTTGAGAGTGCATGTTCGGAGCGTGGAATACAGGGGAGAGCTTCCCAGACGAGCTCTCAGCGCGGATAAGAGCTTTCTTCGAGCTCCAGGTCGCATCGGATGCCGAAATTGGTCGCCGCCGTACGCGGGAATTGGGGTTTGGGTGATGGTCAGGCGTCGCCCTGTCCCCAATCGTAGTTGGAAGCCATCTCTTCGGTATGGGGGGCGCCCATGCCGTCGATGGGAAGTCGTACCCCGTATGTACCCGTGCGGTACTGTATCGGAGTTGTTGGAGTCGACGGAGTATGGCGAGATGACCGAAAGACCTCCCCTAGTGGCTGTTGCCATACATGGCTACAGTGCGTTGTCAGGTAGTGGTTGAGCCTGTCAGGGAGTTGTTGACCAACTCCTGTACCCGCAGACTCCCTCGGGAGGGCAGGCGGACGAGCTCTTGATGATCGCCTTCGTGGAGCTTGTCATGGGGGAGCTCGAGCGAGGCGAAAAGAGGTCCCTGGTGTTTGACGAGATTTTATACCAAATCTTCTCTAGTTTGCATTCAAGTTTGATTCTCACACGTGCTATTGAGAAGAGCATTAATAAAGAAAAATAGGAAGCAAATTGCATTATGCCTTGGACTGTGACAAGCTAATGTGTGGTGCTCCTTTTGATCGTGTTAAGTTGGCCAGAAACAATTGCATGGACTTGTACGTAGCACATAGTGCCATGTATGCATGTACACCTCGACGTGCCATCCAAGAAAGCTAGCAGGCCAATAAATATGTATACGTAAAGCTAGCTAGGAGCCATTTGTGTTGGCTTCAACGTGCTACGGGGCCATGCTTGCATATATGTGCCTCGACATGTAAACAAACAAGCTAACAGGTGCAGTCCGATACGTGCGCTGCATATATCTAGAACCGGCTGTAGTGCTCGTATATACGCCGGTCTATATACCACGTATTTTTCTATATAATTGTACACCGGCCTGAGTCAATACGGTACGATGTGCGATGTACCTCCAGAATATATATGACACTTGCGTATACATGTCCGATAAATACGTGAGTTGATCTGGATTGAGTACGCATACACCTATATCAACTATTGCCGAGCTAGATATTTATGTGTGTGTGTGTGCATATCCGGTTTGCTTCATGATTCAATAGCATGGCATCTTACCGGGTCCATGGCATCTTACCGGGTCCACATGTCATGGACTTTGCGAGAAGGAAGCTAACTGAGAATTTGATCTCGATGAAACATCGTCAAGTGCACACGGCCAAAGATATTTTTGGCTAGTTGCATGGATAAGCACGAGAGGGCCGGATATCTCTCGGCCTCCAACAAACTTGTGGCGGCGCAGAAGGTATCCTCGGCAGTCACCTAAACAACCCTAGCTGCTACCTATATAAAGAAGGCCTCTACTCCACGGGGAAGGCCAAGGATGCCCGGCCGATTGGAGGGCTGGAGCAGATGAAGGCAGCCCTAGCAGAAGGCGCCGAGGATGGAAGGCAGGTAGCCGCCGCCGGCCAAGATCCGTCTACACGGTAACCACGCGAAGGAGGGGATCACACTCCGCATCCACGCGCCGTCTGGCCGCCGGCACGATGCATGCTGGCTTGATCGATCGAGGGCTGTTTCACGAGACGACGACAATGGCGTATGGCAGCTGTGACGAGAAGGGCACGCTCGGCATCCAGGCGCCGTCAGGCTGCCAAGCTCGTGTGCACACAAAGGCAGCCACCGGCGTATGGCGCCATGTACCAGTCACCGCGACGCCGAGCGGCAACGAGACGCCAGTAGAACATCCATCAGACGAGATCGTCATCTGCATCCAAAAGGGCAAGCCGGCGGATCGGAGCTGGAAGGCATGTGGAGGCGTACATGTGTATGTACGCACCTAGAGGCAAAGAAGATGCATCGATACATGGGTGTGTACGTAAGCAGATGCATGTACACGTACGGATCGGAGGGCAGCCGCTGTTACTGCACGGCGTCGATGATGACAAGGCAGCCGCTACTACGATGGGCGGCAGGCAGCTCACCTCAATCATGGAGATGGCCATGCATCTCGTCGGTTGATCGGAGGAGATCGAGATTGGCACAGACTGCACGTACGAGGGAGCGCTGCCACTCGCACCTCGGCTGCGCCAAGGCTACCACGCCGTCGCCAGCCTCCAGAGCCAGTCCGTCCTCACGTCAAGAGGAGGGTGCCATCAAACCGCCGGTCAGGATCCATCCATGGCCAGGGCGCCATGAAAGGCAACCTGTACGTTCCATCTACACGGCGCCAACGATCCATCCATGAGCAAGCCGCCGCCCAAGCCATCATCAAGACAACAGAGGGCGTTCGTCTTCGTGAGCCCCAGGCCAGTGATGCAACGGCGAAGTGCGGACTCGGTTCACCTTGTACGTGTAGGTGATCCAAGGGAGGCAGCCGCCACAACACGACATAGCAAGTAGGAGGGCCGCAGGCTGCCTACGCCTGTCCCAGGGATCGGAGTGCATCTACTATGCGCCTATCGACGCCAGCGGGGCAGACGCCACACCTGGCTGCGCCACGTACATCCACTACGCCGACTATGCACCGGGCTGTCGGTCAGTTCATCTTCGTCTACACCGGCGACATCACCACACCGCAAGGAGGTGAGACCGGATGCCATCGACGATGGCTCCACATCAACGTACACCAGCAACGTCACCGTTGCACCAGGAAGGCGAGGCCGGCCGGACAACTCGCCGCGTACCAGCAAGGCCATCGATGGTCGGCGAACGAACGCACCTTGGGTGATGGTCAGCGATGGTGCTGACTCTGCCCCGACAACGTGCCGGAAAGGCGAGCGCACACATCGTCAACCACAGCTAGATGTACGTGCGCTGCTGCATGCTTCGCATGAAGCTAGCCTGGACAAGGGCCGGCAGTGGTGCAACAAGGGCCGGCAGTGGTGCATGAGCATGTTTGCTTAACTACCGCGCCAATGCAAGCTGCATGTATATGTGTATATGCGCTTCAATTACCGCTAGTAAGAGCGTGTGCACATGCACGTGCTAATTGTATAAGCAAACTACAGGAGCTCGTCGAGCCCTATTTATATAATTTTATCTTTTCTATTTTGTGTGCATCAGGTAAAGCTGTTCACACAATGGAGCTAGCCATGTACATCCACCTACCACTTCAGCTACTATCACACCACCACGCGCCAGCTCACGCTGACGAGACGGACGACGTAGGCGACTGCGAGTCTTCATCAACTACTACTTCGACTATTTCACGTGATCAAGTTCCACGGCGTACCACAACGACGTTGCCGAGGAAGTCTAAATCAGTCCAAGCTACATCAACCATGCAAGTGCTACTACCACTACAACAACGTGTCGTTCGACACCGACGAGGCGAACGACACAGGCGGCGTGGCTAATGCTGTAGCCACGCTCTACCGGCTCATGGACCGACGAGGCCATGGACACGCCGACGCCATCCACATCTACACCAACACAAGCATGGAGAAGTGAAGCGAAGATCGACGACGACAACCAACGCAGCTTAATCGGAGGTACTCTGTGAGCTACTTCACAGGGGTAATTAACTGGGAGCTTTCCGAGGCCCCAGTAACCATGAAGACTACAATCGCCTATGTCAGATTGCCGCCAGCAGGCTACCCATGGAGCGCACATGTATCTCGGGAACATATATTTGTATTTTCATTAAATATGAATAAAGTTCGTGTTCCCTCTATTTATTTCTTTTGTGTACTTTAGTACACTGGCACGCCCGCGCATTTATTTCTTATTCGCACAGAGAGATCCTCCCCTCTTGAGTGATTTTTCTGCGGACACACCTGGATGAGATCGAGCGCGTTGAGGACGGAAGAGCTCATTGTCTGGAGGCTTCAGGCGGGTTGGGACGTCTAGTCCACACTTTAGGGAGCTCGTTCGTGAGAGCCCGAGCGACGCGGACTCCGGGCTCCATGCGGGGAGCTCCTACAAGTTATGGACCGTGGTAGGATGCTCTACTCGGGGTTATGCTCGAGTCGAGAGCCCGCTTAGGGACATGCTGAATATCGATCCCCCACAGTAGCCCCCGAGCGTTTGGGAGAGAAGAAGTCTCTCCCTGACGCTTTCCACGTAGTGGCCCTCATCATGGTGTTGGTGTTTGGTCGTGGGTGCGCGCGAGCGCACCCGCGGGTGTAGCCCCCGAGGCTCCGTGAGAATAGTAGATTCTCGCGGAGGCTTTTTAGACTTCTCATGGGCTCGTTGACCCGTCTCTTCCACGATTAATCGCGAAGGTGGTGAGCTCGAGCTCGATCTTACCTCGTTGGCCGAGATCGAGCGCTCGGGGGAGCTGCCATCGGATAGCCCAGGTGAGGCTCAAGCTCGTCAGCTCGTTTGCATGACCGGCTGGCGGGTCAGCCTCAAGTTCTGAGAGCTCAACCTCTGCGATTCTCGAGCCCCCGAGCGTGGTCCGGGGGCGAGGAGCCTCCCTCGTCGGCGAGGTTAGCTCGGGGTTGTTTGTAGCTCTCAGCGACCTGGACGCGCTCAAGCGAAAGCCCCCGAGGTCTTCGGGGAGCTCAAGGCGTGGGCCGTCGGCGCCGCTTTCCCGAGACGCTCCTCGCTCGTGATGTCTCTGGGCGGCCTTCGAAGCTCTCGACCTGAGCCGGCCTTCGAACCCTGAGGCGGTGGGCTTGCGTCGTGAACTCCATTTTTCGGAGCTTGGCGGTTCGATTGCCGCGCCGAGCTCTTAGATTTTTATCCGTTGTGTAAAAGATAGCCGTTAGGATTTTACCGTTGGGGTTCTTACCGTTGGCTGGGGGTTATCCCATTAATGCCGCGCCCGTTCGCTTCCGCCAGGTGTCTCGCACGCGGCGATCTCGCCGCGTCGGTTGCAGATGGACGTGACGCGTGGTGGGCCCCCTGGCGGTTTTTGCCTCGCCGCCTCCGTCGTGCTGGAGCTCTATAAATAGAGAGCGATCAGGGAGCGGATTACCTTCCCGTCTCTTGCCTTCCTTAGTCGCACCCAGAGAGATCTAGTTCGGCCGCCATCGCCGGCGCTTAGATCCCAGTCGCCGTTTCCTCTGCTTCGCCGACGCCTCGACCTCGTGGGCTTGAGAGATGGGTTCATGGGTACGCTCGACGGTGACGGTAGGGAAGATTGAGCGATGCAGAACCATCGGCGGGCTGCCGTTCCCTCGAACGGCGGCGGAGGAGTGGATCATCCCGGCGGCGTCCCTTGAGGTGCCTGACCCGCCGACGGGATACGTCGTCTCCTTCATCGCCTTCCACGAGCGCGGACTCGGGATGCCGGCGGACGATTTCTTCAGGCGGCTCGTCTCGTACTGGGGCGTCAAGCTCCAACACCTGACGCCGAACGGAGTGCTGCTCTGCTCCGTCCTCACAATGCTCTGTGAGGGATGGCTGGGGATCCCCCCCAACTGGGAGCTCTTCAAGCACTATATCTATGCGAAGATCCAGCCCCTGCCGGGCAGGGGTGGTGGTCCGGCACCGATCGCCTGCGTGCCGATGCAGCTGCGCGGGGGAAAGGCGCTCGAGTCCTTCCCGGTGGACGACTTCCCGTCGGCGAATCCCGGGTGGAGGGAGGAGTGGTTCTATCTCAAGAACGACTCCTCCTTCCCTCTGCCGCAGTTCACCGGCCGCACCTTCCTCAAAGGGAGCGAGCTGTGGCGCGAGGGCCCGCACGCCGACTCTATGGCGGACGTGGAGGCGGCGGTGGGCAAGATCAGGCTAGTCCGAGACGCCGGGCTGACGGTGAATCACATCATCGAGGCCTGGCTTCGCAAGGCAGTGGTGCCCCTCCAACGTCGGACCCTGCGGATGTGGGAGATGGTGGAGGAGAAGGCTCCGTTCCGAGGAACGGCGAACGCCCCAGGTGTGACCGATGACCAGGTGGAGTTCTGGATGAAGCAGATGACCAAGACGTCGGTGAGGGCGCCGGGAGCTCCTCAGATCCTTCCCAACCCAGTGACCTCGGCGATAGTAAGAGCTCGTCGTTTCTCCTCAGCTTGCTACTTTGTCGTCTTGACTTTCCTAACGAGCTCGAGCTTTCGGCTTGTCATTTTGTCAGGTTAGCATGGTGCGCCCTTTCGGCTCTCAGCCTCCTCTTCTCGCGGAGCCGGCGAGGGCTCTTGTCTTGTACGAGGAGGCCGCCTCGTCCGGCGGCGGCGGCGAGCAGGCTGCTGAGGGGGCTGAGATCAGCGTCGAGCTGCAGGGCGAGGCTGAGGCCTTGGAGGGTCAACGGGCCCGCCACCCGTGGTGATGGCCCTGGCCGTGATGCCACCGGATTCGCAGCCTCGGCCTACCCCCGGCGCCAAGGTTTCCGACGCCGACCGGATGCTCGTCGGGCGACCGGGGCTCTCGGCCGCCGAGGCACGTAAGAAGAAAAAGCGCGTAAGAGGGTGGCGGTCGGGTAAACTCCCCGCCCTTCATGTCGTCGTAGATGGTGGTCGTCGTTCGCATCGCTAACTCCTTGGGGCGTTCGCAGGGCGGCGGCGGACTACCCCGAGAAGCGCTTGAGGACAAGCGCGCCGAGCTCGGTTAGTGCGAGCTCGGGGGTTGAGATGACGAGCTCCATGGCGCCGCCGATGATGAGCTCGGCGCCGGGGAGCTCGAGTGCGACGTCAGTCGGCTCGGGAGTCGCGGGCGACGAGCTCGACGACGATGACGAGGGCGGCGACGAGAGCGCCACGACGGGCTCGCGGATGATGGCGATGTTCCCATTCAAGGGGACGTTGTCGACCAGCGCCTCGCTGTCCACAGGTAGCTCCCCCGTCTTAGGCTCCTCGTCGGCGTCGACCGTCTCCGTGGGCCAGGCGTTGAGGACGGTCCTGAGCTCGATCGAGGGTCTTCAAACAACGGCCTCACCGGGGGCCGGTGGGGCGCTCGACGCACAAGCCGCCGCGGGATCCTCGACGGCGACGGAGGTGAAGATGGCGGTTCCGGATGAGCCCCCGGCTACCGAGGAGCGCACCGAAAGGAGTCCGCGGGCGCTCGAGGTTCGCCCTCAGTCCGAGGAGGCTGTTGTCGAGCATCTCATCGTCGACATCTCCGATGACGAGGGGATCGCGGAGGCGGCGAGGACCGCGCGGACCGAAGGCGAAGGCCTGTTGGAGGTGACCGTAGGGGACACCGCTGGTCCCTCCAGGGTCCCCTTCCTTGCCACCCGGAGGGTCATGATGAATGGGATCCCGGTGTTTGTGCGTTGTCGTGCGGCGAGCGTCCCTCCGATGGGTGCGGACGTCGTTTTTCCGCCGACCTATGCATCGATGACGCCGCAGCAGCCTTTGCCCTCCGAAGACCCGGTGTGCGTGCTCCGTCTTGCGCAGGTTTGAACCCGTCACAACGCCAGATGTCTCTCCTTGTGTTTTTCCGAGTCGCTCACGCGTTTGTGCTCTTCAGGGTGTGCAGGACTCCGTCCGGGGATATAACCAGCTGACGCGGCTCTCACTGAGGGCCGGCTTTTTCGTCGAGAGGTTGACGGAGCTGTGCGCGGGGATGTGCGAGGAGCTCAGTGCGACGCAGCTTCAGCACCGGTTCCTTGAGCGCCGGACGGAGGATGTTATTGAGTTCGTTCGTGACGCGGAAGGCCGGGCTTCCTGGGCGGCGCAGGAGGGAGCGGAGGCCGCACTTCATGAGGCAGCCCGGCGAGAGGAGGAGCTCGAGCTCTCCTACAGGCAGCAGCGCGCGAGGATGCAGGAGGAGCTCGACTCCCTCCGCCGCAAGCTCGACGACAAGGAGCTCGAGCGCTCGGCGCTCGAGCTGTGCACGGAGTCCCTGCGGTAGGACAAGGACGAGCTCCAGGAGCAGCTCCGTCAACGTGACTCCGAGCTTGAGGGTGAGTGTTCCCGCCTTTCTCCTTTTTTCATTCTCTGGTCATTCGAGGGCTGATCGCCGACGGGACTTCAGCTTACGACCACCAGGCTTCCGAGCTTTGGTGTGATCTCCGTGCTTCGGAAGCGGAGAGGGTTCGACTCGATGCCGAGAATTATGAGTTCTGGTACAACGAGCAAGAGCTCTACGACGAGCTATGGAGTAAGCGGGTGGCCACATCCTTTTTGTGTTTGGGGTTCTGTAGCTTGTGTCTGACCCGTTTCCCTTGTTTGCAGCTGAGAAGCAGAAGATCCTGAAGGCGGAGCGGGAGACCGCAAACAAGGCGCAGGAGCTTGCCGCCTCGGAGGCTTCCCTAGAGCACACGCGGCTCGCGCTGCAGGAGAAGGAGGCGGACCTAAAGCAGCGCACCATCGAGCTCGTCGACGCGCGGAAGGAGTTCGGAGGCCTTCACGAAAGTGCCGCCAAGGCCATGGAGGAGGCCGAGAGCTTGAAACGCGCGCGAGTCCCTTATGACCGCGGTTGGGGACGTGTGCGACGTCCTCGGGGTGGAGGACATGGTCGACCCGGTCGAGAGGGTGTTGGCCATCCCGCGCAAGGTGACGGAGGACGCGCGGGCGTGTGGTGCATAAGGCGATCAGCGTCGTCTTCTCCCACTATCCCAAGTTCGACGTCAACCTCGTGAAGACGGGGTGGGCACCGGGTGTTGACGACGCCGACACCGACCGGAAGTTCGCTGCTGCCGAGGTTGCCACCGCGGAGCTCTCTGGCGAACTCTTCAAGCTTGCCACCGAGGAACTCGAGGTCTTCGAACCTCCGGCTAGCGGAGAAGGAGTGGCCGAGGAGCCTGCGGAGGAGGAAGCCGCGCAAGATGTTCCTACCCCGTCGCCGATGGACCGAGACCTACCTGCGCGAGAATAGGAGTTCGAGGCCTAGCCTCTTTTGTTCGTGAGTCCGTGAAGTCCTCATAGTTGAGGCAAAATATAACAAACTTATGTGAC
>JADLZK010001402.1:0-12923 GCA_015847255.1 Hyparrhenia diplandra
AATCACCAAGAGTAAAGAGATGACCACAATTGCAATCACCACCTAGTGCCACTGAAATGAATCACAAATGCAATGCACACTAGGGTTACCCAATCCTCTCTCAATAACAATCCACCGTGGAAATGGAGGGGAGACGGAAGCAATCCACTTGGAGTCCTCAAATCGATCTCAAGCACAAGATCTCTCACTTGATTTCAGCTCAAATCAGTAGATCGATAGAGAGGAGGAGGAGAGGAGCTCTTTTTTTCTCAAATCGGTGGGATTTCGAAAATTTGCAGAGAGAGATCAAGTGGAGCAGCAGCTTTGCTTTATACTTCTCTGGTCAGGACCGACGGCAGCAGCTCCCAACGGTCGGCTCGCCAACTGCAGGAAACTAAGGCCAGTCTCTATAGGGGTTTCAAAGGAGTGTCATGCACATTTACCGTGGGTGATTACACATCAGCAGATGATTTTTGCGTTAGAAATGGGTAGGGCGGTAGAGAAGATGGCAGTTTCTTCATCCAGGTGCACTCAGCCGCATCAAGCTCCAAACGATGAAAACCCTCGCGGAAGTCCCGGCGCTGAGGCGCTACTTTGGCTTCATCGTCCCCTCGATCCCGTGCATGCGAGGGCCGGCCACCACCGTCCCCTATCTTCCCGCTCCGCCGAGGAATTTCCCCATCCTCCCGCCAGCCCCTTCCCCACCCTCCCGCGCCCTTCCCCATCCACGCCAGACTCGCCACCCCAACACGACCCACTGTCCCCAATCTGCTGGTCCCTAGGGTTAGCATGAGCGAGCCTCCATGGATCTGCCGCCATCAAAAGCGAGCCGCCAGGGAGTCGCGAGCCGGCAAAGGAAACCGGCGGAAGCTTCCCGCGTAGAGGAGGAAACGATCGCCCACATCGGCTCGGCTTGAAGAAGTCCGCCTTGCATGCGCCACCACCGTTCCGCCGCGCCGATCGCGTCAACTACACCTCCAGCCAGCGACGACCCCCTTCCCTCGCTTTTGTCGACTCTCGCCCCTGCTATGGAAACCTCTTCCCCTATTGCGCCGACAACCATGCCGCCATGGCCACCGCAAGGAGCAGGATGCGCCATTCCCACTTTGCACTTTGCAAACCAACACATGCCCAAATTCATGGTGTAAACTCACTTTTATTTCGCCTTTCGTGCCAGCCAGTGACTCCACTCGCGAAAGTCTTTTACTGCTGTGTAGGTGCCGCCAGCTGCCATCATTATTTTCCCACCTGGTCAATTTTCCTCTCAGAAGATATTTGTCAGCAGCCTTAGTTTGCCCGTGCTGGCATAAGGCGCAAAACTTATCTGGCGTCATATTTGTCAGCAGCCATCAACTGATTTTCTAAAAATTTCAGGATCTCAGTCCACCAGGTAGTGTCTAAATGTGCGATGAATCAAACCATAAGCAGTGTAAAATTTTCATTTGGTCGCTTCAAGCTTTCCATCAATCCAATGTCGCCACCACCCAGTAACAAGGCTCTTCAACATCAAACAATGTGGTGCATATTGACATTGACAAAAGAGTACACCAATGAGGTGTGCCAAAAAGTGACGAACACAGATTTTGACTCATGACGAGAGGAAACAAAAGACTGCAATCACTGATCATCCTTCTTGTAGGCAAAGTGCGTTTGTTTGGCATTGTGGCGTGAAATCAATCTTTTGTAGGCCACTCGCTTTGCTATGGAATGTTTCCAGTGATTACTTATGCTGCTGGACTGAATGAAGAAGTGAAGCTATATGAGCTCTTTTATGTATCTGTATCTTAGTTATCTATCTATTCCAATGAAATATGTTTATATATTTTAATGAACTGAATCTGTATCTATGTATTTCAGTGATCTGAATTGCTTTATATTAAAACTGATGTGTTGCTCTATGTGGAAAAATTGAATCTGAAGCTTGTATGCACTTGAGACATGATGCGTAGGGCACCTGATGACATTCGCATGTGCACCTCGATGCAGAGAAATTGCTTTTCAGTGATGCTTGCTCAAATGCTGGTTTGTCCAGTGATCTAAAATTGCGTTTTATCTATCTGAGGTGACAAATGTTGGTTTGTTGTTGTTGGGTGTGTGCACCTGATTCGATGAGATATGGCTACCTGATGCTTATCTCTTTGCTTAGCCTGGTGTAGCCATACCTGATGCACACGCACCCCCTGATGCATACGATACGATCAACTTGTATTAATTAAATGCTTTGCTTAGCCTTTGAAAACGTCAACGTGAAACCTCATTGTTGGGATTGTTTCTAGATGGTTTCATTTGAATTTTGCTAATATATTATTTTTAGAAACCGTGCAATGACACTCGCCAATAGAGACTGACGCGCCGCTCTCCCTCTGTTTGCTCGGGCGGCGGCTGAGCGATTTTCTTCGATAAAAACAACCAGTTGTGCTCTCCTTCGTCCCTCCTCTCGTCGGACCGGTCATCAGGCATCGATCGGACCAGCGGTGGAGCCAGCGCCGGCCCAGCACGCCATGCAGGTCGAGCGGCCCAGCATCAAGTAGTGAAGTAGCCGTCCAGCAGTCCGGCGACTTTTCTTTTATTTAATCCAAAAGCCGTCACCATCAGCTGCTGCTACGTCGATAGAGACATTTCGCACATGTTAGCAAGCAAATTATGTACGTGAGCATATGTCCATCCATATATATATACATATACATGTATATATTTCAAAGCAAGCAAGCTAGGACGTCCATGGGATATATATTTATCACTTCGTTCTTTTTCTTCTCAAAAATCCCTTCAAGATTTCCATTAAATCTCAATCCAAATGTTATGCCATCACGTCCAAATTATGCCAAATCTTTTCGAGAGCATAATTAGATGACATTTCTCAAACCTTTTCCAGTGAGTTTCTCATCAAGTCACCAAGCCACTAACCCATATGCATATGCAATTAGCACTCAAATTAGTGCACTAGGTAAAGTAAAGTCGATTATGATTTTCTCCTCTTTATAGTATGGTTATCAAACCTAAATCACTCACATCCGCTAGATGTCTTGAGTGCAAAAATAAAACGGCCCTATGGATATACTTCTTTGCCTTGAGCCTATTTTTGTCCCCTTTTTCCAAATCAAGCACTTGATCACTTTCTTGATCATCACATGCATCCTCCATGACCACCATGCTTCATCAACTTCACAACTTGGCTAGAACCATCTCCCAAGCTAGATACACACTTAAGTATAGAGATTAGTCCTAGGTTGTCACTACATTACTCAAAAACCAATCTAGAGATCTTCGTGCCCACCGCTTAGATGTTATGGTCTTAGTAGGGCTACATCGAGAGTGGCATGCTATACATGTCGAGAGAACCTCCTTAGTGGGGTTCTCTATAGAGGTGCGGTAGATATGACTAGTTCACATGAGTAATCTACACTATATGACCTACTCTAACCAATTGCATATACCTTATGAAAAGTCATAAACCTAGTTTCTGCAAACAACGAAGAGACGGGTCCAAAGTGGTGATGAGTGGTAAATTGTGCATTGCCAAAAATAAGTCCAACTTGGCTAAATGCATTTTATCTTCATGACATTACAGAGGTGGTAGGTAATTTTAAAAGGACAAGTGTACGTACACCAATATATTCTTGTTAACAACATAGTCTAGCCGTGCCTTAGACTGAAAAGTAACCTTGATATGACATGATACACTATGATATCTCAAGTTGGATTAGCAATCTGAAGTATCAATTACATAAAGAGGTACACAAACAGTTGAAGAGTACAAGATTCGATACAAACGAGATAGGCAAAAACAATGTGATAAGATTCTCGATGATTCATCATGACATCATTCCTTAGTTATTAATTTGCGGAGATCACCCTTAGTTATTAATTTGCGGTGTTAGCATACTCCCTATGAAGTGCTCAAGTGTACTTTTGGTTGAATTAATTCGATTGTATGCTTTTGTGACACTACTGGAAAAATATAGTATGCTTTTTTACAAAAATGTTCATGCGTTATATCTACTTTCTCAGTTGTTGAACGATTTGTTTGGAGAAACTCCCTATGAAGTGCTCAAAGTGTACTTTTTGTTGAATTAATTCATTGTATACTTTTGTGACACTACTGTCAAATTAGTGCTCTTACAAAATTTTCATAAGGGCGGTATATCTACTTTCTCAGTCGTCAAAAGATTTGTTGGGGAGAACACTTGTCTCTTTAAGTTCTCATCATCATTGGTCCATTAGTTCATTCATTCATACGTTACAATCTATGTTATTTCATATAGAGCTTTTGTTTTAGCTACACTCATTTTCCACCTTATTTTCACACATATTAAAATGTACTGGGGGTACAAACTAAGCTAATAATTTTACACCCCTAATCTACATCCAACACATATAGATTGAGTATATAGGAGTGCATCCAAACAAGCCCTTAGAGAAAAATAGAATTCATTGGATTTATTGCAACATTCAAAATAACTATAACTTTTCTTGTAAAATACCCTATAACTTTGCAAGAAGTATATGAAATTTTGAACTCAAGTGAGAGTTACTCATATACTCCCATGTGAAGCTAAACCCCACTAGAGATTTCTCACAACATCGAATTGAGGGCCCAGCAAAGAAACATGTAATTGTATGATAGTTCATCCAATTAACATACATTTAGGGGTGTTCACATGATGTGTCAAACCATTCACCAAAATTAATTTTAGATAGTTTCATTCATATAACTATGAATATAGCCAGTCTAATTCTATTTTTAAATTAGTCCCGAATCCTCGGGCATGGGGTATTACCTAGAGTTATCTATGTAATGAATACACACCAAGCAGCTGGTGACCTTTACTTTGTGAGTTATCGAAAAAGGTAGTAAGCTTGTTCTAGCAATTTATTTATTTATTTTCAGCTGACTTTCAGTTCAGTTACATATTAGTATTAACTAAGTATTGTAGAATAGTATTCTTCTCCGTCCCCCAAAAATATTGTTTTACGAATGAAATCTACAAAGATATTTTGATATTCATTTCTAAAAACAACGGTCTTTTCTACAGAGACGGTACATGCTCCTCCATCAACTTTTTGTACTTGCTTAGTTTACCTCCTTTCCTTTCAATCTGTATATGTAGGACACATGATGTGTTATGGGGTTAAACCAACTTATAATTTGGAAATGGGGAGAGTACTGATCTGATTTTAGATATAACAACAAAAAATAGGAAATTTTATTTTGTGCCTATCTATCTTCCCCTAGCTTCACCCCATCTCCACAATTCGTTTTGCAGTTTCTTTACATTCTCCCTGGCTGTTTTCAGGTAATGGCGATGCATATATTTTTTTTGATTTTTCTAATCGATTTACAATTGATTCTTCCGATTTTCAATGTGCTTATTAAAGAATGTTTTTCAAAATTATATTGGAGACAAATTAATCGAATGAGTTCACCAATGTAATTCAAAGTATAATTTTTCATTCTATCATTAGTAAAGAACAAACTGTTAGCATATGCTTATGTTATCAACAAAAATCGTAGCATGAAAGTCTCTGAACCTATTTTGCATCTTCCCAGCTGCTGCATAATCAAAACAATAATTTGCGTGATGGGTGGTTAGGTACCTATAAGGCTAATATTGTGTGAGCTGAGCTCACCATCAATCTACTCTACCTCTAGGCCATCAATAATTCTGTTCCTAAAAAAACTATTCATTGGTATCCAGGTTGGTGTCCAGAGTAAGAGACCCCTTTATTAATTCTGGCAGAAGGCATGAACTTAGATCGGTGTGCCCCATTATAAATTAAAGAAAATGAATCCTGGGAGCACAATTGATTTCTAGTAACTTAGAGCGCCTCTAATGGTCTGCTCTAGGAGCTAACCCAAATTAAACTTTCTGTTAGCCGAATAGTGTAAAACACCAGAGATTAACATGGAGCTAAGAGATATATATACATCTGTCTCACAGGCTCACATATCGATGTTCAAGGTTATCTCTTAATAGTCTCTTTCTCCCCCACCCTAGTTTAGAGCTGTAAAATGTTGGCTCATATTGTTAGAGCTGTCTTCTTTGAGAAAGGGATGATACAAAGATATACCACTATTTAAATGAAGAGAGTTTAAGTATGGATGGATTTCGTTGCACAGTGTAAGCAGATAGTCTTTGCTTTTTTTTACTGTTCGACTTCTGCAATCCAAAATTTTGAACGTACTAAAATTAAAGAAATTTAACACACTAAAGCGCATCTTAGGCCCTGTTTGGTCTTTTTGGGACTAGGGACTAGGCTAAATTTAGTTCCATTTAACTCCCTAATAGCAAGAACTGTAGACTATTAGCCATTTCTACTTGGCCCCTAGTCCAATACACTATTAGGGAGGGATTTATTTAATTTGGGTCTCTATTACTCTAAATCCCTAGTCCCTAATCAAACACTCCTCTTAAATTATATAGTTTGTCTTACTAAGTCAAACAAATTTATATTTGACAAAAATATTTGAGACTAATATATTAACATCTACATGTTTAATAATTATACTTTAGAAAACATATTTTGGATAATTAATAAAATAAATTTGATGTTACAGATGTTAGTGCGTTTTTTATTAAAAAACAAGTTAAATTCAAAAAGAAGTAGTTCAAGGGCAAAAAACCAAAGTGAACTCTAATTTGAAACCGAGGAACTCATTAAATACCCTTTTTCAAATAGCTGATGTTTTTAGTTACGTGCACAGTTAAACATTATTGGCACTTCTTATTTTTTTCTGAACTAAAATTTGAATCCCATGTGTCGTCCTCGCTCTGAACACGCCATGCATATATATCTCTCCCCGATTTGTATCCAAATGTAGCTTCAAAATAACACAACACACTGTTATATATTATTGCATACTAATAAATTATCCGGTCAGTGCAAACTAATATCTTTTTGTAAACCGTGTTACCATCCTAGTGGCCAAACAACGTAACTTTTTTTTTTTTTTTTAATAAAGGAATATTCCTGGGCCTCGCGGTGAACGCTACACCGCCTAAAGCCCTGGTCGACCACACATGTACCAAATTTATTACAAAAACAAGATAAAAACTTTAGTACATGAAAATAAATGTACTAAAGATCTATCAGATCCAAAAAGAAATTGAGTTTACTACTCAAGACAAGGTTAAAGATCGATGTCGCTCATGGCGGCTTCGAACCGCCCACCACGCTCGAACAACGGGTAATTTAAAAATAAACTTGAAAGAAACTCATTGATGGAGACGTTTCACGCACCGCAACCCGGCCCACGCTTTGAAATCGCGGTGCTGCCCTCACCATTGCCCCTCCACCTTGATGTATCGCTGGCGCTCGGAATAGCCACCATCGATCTTTTTGCGTGAGGAGGACCCCAATTGTCTTCGATCCGCCAACTCGTGGCGTTGTCGTCGTGGAGGTGCATCGACGACGCCAAATATTATCGCCAATGAAAAAGCATCGCCCTCAAATAAAGAGAGGTCGTTGCTCACCGTTAGAATGCATGAGAACGACGCCATTGCAATGCAAGAACACCTCCCGCGAACGCTTTCGTGAAGGAACATGACGCCCATAGGCGCTATCGCTGTAAGCTGGCCTCGAGCATCTTGCACGCTATGGCGGTCAACATCTCTCGCAGCTCGAGGAGGCGATGACATGCGGCTTCCCCGATCTCGGTCCGTGCGCCCAGCCCACTCGGACATCGCCCGTGCACCGCACGCGATACTCGGGAGCTCCCGCCATGCCGCTGCCACCACTGTGGTACAGGGCAGCGCCCCTCCCGTAGATCCGGGAAGAAGAAGCGCGGCTGTGGACCGGAGTCGGCGCCGTGAGTAGAACGGGGCCCCCACACCAACCATCTCCATGGGCGCCGCCCCTTCAGAGGTATGGAGGATCGCGCGACCGCGCCCGCAGGCCATGGGAAAGCCTGATCTAGAGACGCACGAGTGGGCGCGGCAATATGACGCCTTGAGCTCGAGGCGCAGGCCGTGTGAGGCATGCGATGGGAATTGCTCGCCGGCCAGATCAATGCTCAAGACGCTGATCGCGATAGGAGGAACGGGTCGAGTTCGCTCGGGCACCGCGACCGGGCGACGTCCGCGCGGCCAAGGCTGCGCGGCCGTCAACCCGAGGCTATGGATCCGCCTCTAGGCCACTCGGATCCGCGTGAGAGGCGAGCGGCCGCCGGCCAAAGAGACGCGACCCGACACTCGGCGATTGGGATCGCCACAAGGCCGCGAAAGCACCTCGGGCGAGGAAGGCCCAGCCGCCGCCTCATGGGCGCCCGCCGGGTTGTGCCGGCTATTCGCCGCACGGCCGGAGAGGCGAGGGATGGGGGCGGTCGTGGTGGCGGGCGCCGTGGATGACCTAGAGCCGCATGGTTGACTGAGACTCACAAGGGTTGTTTAAGAAACGTAGCCTTACTTTAGCGGCACTATATATTCACTCCTTTTGTTGGGCTGACGACCGCAATCTCCTAGCACACATCTTTGAAACAACCAAGCAGCCATCTAGTGCATCTAGAAGGACAGGTATAGGCATCTTAATTGTCAACACGCTAGGTACAGCCCAAGTGAACACAATATACATAAGAGCCGTTCAAGAGGAGATCCACTCGGTGATATCAGCAGAGGCCGAGCTACTGTAATCGCCGCCATCCTGATCACCTTGACATGGGTGAAGTTTCTTTTTTTTTTCTTTCAGATTGCAAATAATTGCGTATGCTTTTAAATTCTCAAGGTCACTCCAACCCTCCTGGATTGGCGTGATGAAGCACGCCACCCAGATCTTCGACAGACGCTCTAATGATCACCGTAAGACCTAAGATCTGCCAAAGTATATAGAAATCTAAACCCAGATCTGCAGATGCTCTAGCTAGCCAGATTAGCTTTTCTTCACCCTTCAAATCCAATCGCAGGATTATGTACCGGGTTGTTTTTATGAGGTCTATGGACAACAATGCCCTATGATTAGCGCACTGTATGATGTACAACTTGCCTGTTTCAGGGTCCCAGCAGCTTCCTGCTGCTAGCTTTAATGATGCTCGTTGTCAAAAAAAAAAAAAAAAAAAAAGTAGCCATCGGGAAATTAACTTATAAAAAATACTACTATTTCTCATATTCTTGTGTTTCTCAATGCATACCAGAATCCAAAGGCATGTCAGCAGATTAGATTACATAGAGAGTGCGTGCATGCAGCCTTCCAGTGGGGAACGAAAGCATATGCATTTTTCTCCCCCTGTCCGTGAAGAGCACTTTTGGTCCCTTTTTGTAGCCTTCTTGTTGGAAGCTCATCACCGGCAGCACTATACGGTCTGTCCCCTTCAATCTGTCCAGATTGCCCCTTGCCTTTGTTGGAATTTTTAGGCCAAAAGTGGCAGCGGGCACGGGAGGTTGAGAGCCTTCATCGTCAGTAAACAAATGAGAAAGCGTCGCCGCCGCATTGCATTGGTACTTGGTGCCGTGGTAGGCGCAGCCGTTTTGCAGAACGGACTCAAATTATTCTAAAGTGCTATAGAAAATTTTAACCTAAGTCAAGCACGATGATACTAGCTATATTGTAAGGTGATGTAGAGATGAGTAGACAAAAAAAACAAAGATTATTTTATACATTCTTAAATTATTGAATGTATATGCCCTTTGTCATATTTTTAGGGCTATACTAAATAGATTAGTTATTTGCCTCATCACTAATGACTACTCTCTTTCTACCTTTTTCCTTACCACCTTGATCTATCTGATACCATGTCAGACGAGGGACAAGGCTGAGCCTCAAAATAAAATGTGGTCTTAAAACAACCCGCTTCAATAACTTATGGATGAATTGAACTAAAAGTATGAGGATTGAAATAGGCACTTATGTAGTTCAATATAATGATGAAACCGAGCCCAAAAATAAAAACTTGAGGATTCAACCAACTACTTTGATCAAGCACAAAACTATGGACTAGGGCCATAATTCAGGGTGAAAATGTTTGTTCCACGATAGCGGTACTCGAATTTATCTCGTGTTCTCATCTAGATCATGCTATTCATGCATTTTAGCGCCCCAAACTTGCTAATTGCACCTGTGAGGTCGAGATGTTAAAAGATTATGAAGTGGCCCATGTGACATGCTGGATGTGCAACTGATATACAACGAAGTGTAACTTAATCTCGTCAATGCCATCATGATGAAAAGTAATACACTGCCACCTTACTTGACGCTCACATGTTTCTAGGCAATACTTAGGCAGTGAGAGGGTGTTACACTTGCTAGGGATCTTTTATCACTAGCTACATGGAGGCAAAACGATGCGAGATATTTGTTGACCTTAATACTTACTAGCAAACATATTTTGTGTTGCAAATGGTTGCCTGATCACCTGAACAACTTGTGGTTCAAAGATTGATTCAACAATCATGGTCATGTGTAAAAGCGCGCTCCT
The DNA here is from genome assembly GCA_015847255.1 of Hyparrhenia diplandra. Lineage (NCBI taxonomy): Eukaryota > Viridiplantae > Streptophyta > Magnoliopsida > Poales > Poaceae > Hyparrhenia > Hyparrhenia diplandra. The sequence goes on from JADLZK010001402.1 coordinate 10,388, forward strand.
CCAACTTGTAAGGGGGCAAGTGACATTTAGAGGTTTTTCTATAATCTTGATGCATGTTCCAATCTGCCTTGGCACCAAACTTTACACCATGTCAGATATACTTCTCAAAATTGTACTGTTAATGAAAAAGTGAAGGATCACATAGCATAAAAGCGCTTCCTCCAACTTTGTGGGCAAGTGACATTTTAGAGGTTTTTCTGCTAATCTTGATGTGCATGTTCCAATTCACCTTGGCACCAAACTTTACACCATGTCTAGACACTTCAAAATTGTAATCGCACGAAAGCAAAGGATCACATAGCATACTTTATTAGTACTAGGAGTAGATATAGGTACATGCTCATACCCGTGATGCCTAAACTTAACCAAATATTGGCACTTTTCAAGTGGTTATGGGATCGGGTTTATACATTCTCCTTCCATTTTTTACAAAGCATAGCCAAATATGATATGTGTGGTCTTTTTTAAATTATAATTTTACCATTGATTTCTAATATTATATTTTTAAGATTATATATATTTATGACTAATATGTCTGATTACAAATATGATAGTATGTATTACAATAGTTATATTAGGGGGCTTAAGCTTCTACCCTTGTAAGTTTTTAAATGGTGGATTTTAAACTCGTGAACTCTTTGTGATTTTACTCCTCATGATTTCAAAATGAAGTATGAAGACTCCTACACTTGCTCTCTATTACGAGCTTTGTGACGGGTGTCAATCCCTTTGGAAATCAAGAGAGATCATTATTAAGCTCCATGTGTTTTTACCCTTGTTTTATTATGATATTTGTCTTCTTCACCACTATTTTAGATCAGCTTCATAGTCAATTGCATATAAATATAGTTTAATGATCGTGCAATAAGTTACTCTCACATTAATCAAATTAAGCTAGGTGGGCCCGTGTGTCAAGTCTTCTACTCTTCGGCCATGCCTTCGCTCCACTGACCACATGTGAGTTTCCACCTGCTTCCATGGCTGCACGTGCTTCTCCACCTCTCTCTCTCTCGCATCAGGATCGAGCAAAAGATAAAGCTTTTGCACATAAAAGGTCGTATAAATTAAATGCACTATAATAAAAATAGATTTCATCTCACAACCACACACATAGTATACCACGCATTGTAGCACTTCACCAAGATTGTCCCAGCTTTTTATATCGAACCCAAAGGAACAATAAGTGATATAACTCTCAGCTTTCTAAACTTAACCCAACTTCATAACTCGAGGTTAGAAAATATCAACAAGATAAAAGGAAGACTTCTCATGGCTATCTAGGCTCAAACTTGAACGAAGTTTTGGTTTTTATTGTTCTATCATGGTCGCTAACTCTAAAAGAACAAAGGCTGAAATTTCTCTTCTATACGGGCGTGCACATATGACTACCAATAAAACCTACCAGGAGGCAAGTGTGGCCTTACAAAGGACTCATGCACATGCCTGTCATCACTAAGCGATCTACCATGCATTTCCGTTTAAAAGTAGTATCTCACAAATAACCCTATTCTAAGCACCACGCTTTTAAACTATGAATACTACTTCAATCAAGAATAACCAAGATCAAAAGTCACTCCAAATAGGAATTGCAAACTTGAAGAACGAATATGAACAATTGCTTATCTAAATCAGCTGATTACCGTGGTATCTCATAAGGAAAAGCTTTCTCTTTTGCGTAAGAGCTTAATCCCGTAGATTACATTAGAAGAGTAGCAGGATCCGGCCATGTGCCGCTAACTCCTCCAAAACTCTTACTACTCAGTACTAGATCTCTATTTCTAATCTAGACTAATTGTTATGAACTAGTCCAATCTTTATTGTTGTCTAGAAGGTAGATCCATTCAAGAGACCCCTCTTGATTCTCAAAAAGAGAATATGAATTAGGGTTTCGGGATGCCTCTACCCATGGGGGTCCCGGGTCCGGGTTATATAAGGGGGTATCAATGCACGAGAGCCCTCGGATCAAACCAACCTTCTATGGTGTAAGGATATGCTAGAAGCCCACCTTCGTAAGCTTCTAGAAGGTGCAGTGGCGGATGGGTCCACGCCAACTGGTCCAACATTTCAATGAAGCTTCGGTCCCCGCTTTGTTGTGGTGTCATTTAGAACCTTCCTTTGCAATTTACTCGTAGATTTTTGATTCTAACTCAGATACAAACTAGACAATGTGACGTTTCGATCATCTCGCGAAGTTCTTTTGCAATGTTGTCATCTCCTAATCTCACTCATTTGAGTATCACTCTTTATTTTTACTGAATAAAGTCTGGCTGCTTTCCTACGGATAAGCCTGTGAGAAAATAGCAAATCTCACCAAAACCTCGGAATTTGTTGGAGTTTAAAACCCTAAGTGTCGCAGTGGTGAGTCACTTTAATGCATAAGTTACCTCTCCTTCCCACGAGCTCCCCTTGCTGCTCTCAACTACCTCGTATTCCACAGCCGCCATGGATCCTGCTGAGCATAAAGTGTCATGCTAAACAGAGAGAAATCACGCGTGCCACTCGGATACCGCTGCTTAGCTTTTCACCCGGAGTATTC